>JAATLQ010037193.1:68492-101203 GCA_013421005.1 Heliconius erato x Heliconius himera | reverse complement strand
TAATTATGTATTGAACAGAATTTCATGTTCTTATATAATTAATTACTAAAGACTTAAAATACTGAAACGACAAAGCAGAAGCGCATGCTCTTGTCGATTAAAAAACTATCTCAAGAAAAATTAATATTAAAAATACATAAGAATGTTTCCCATGGCTTGAGAGGATTCGCGTTACCATACTTAGAATGCTGATTAAGCATTTACCTGTACCGTTCTCATGCCATGAGCCAACATAACTACATACTGATGTTTTATTTATTTTCTATAACAATAAACAAAATAGATACATCATGTAGAATAATTATTAAATATAGGATTATATTTGGAGATAAAATAAATATATTGATATGTACTTGAATCACAGTCGCCCTACATCTGGTTTGCCATTAATTAATATTAATTGCAGTATTATTATAATGATTTATAACAACGGGTTTGATTAGTAAAATATATATTATTATATGTTTATTAGAGTGTTCTAAGAATCTTGTAATATTAAGAATTCTTTTAAGATAAAATTTTACTAGAACAAGTTTTAGCCCTCAACTAGACTTCAGTTAACATCAATTTTTTCCCAATACCGTTGGGGAACTTTTCCCTTTCTCTCTCTCTTTCTCTTCAAGAAACCAACATTACATAACATATGAAATTTACGAGTTCTAGGTAGTTTCATCTGTTCGTCTATCAGTCACTCAGTAATAGAAGACTTTCATATAATATTTAAGTATAATATATAAACAAGAGAACAAGAACGCCATGCTAAACATATAAATGAATAAACTAATAGTATTTTTTCTTATAACACAATTTTATTTCTGAGTGACACGTGAGATCGAGTACAGCTTTGCGTGCTCCCTTAAATTGGTTCTTATAATAAGTATTATTTTTCCGCTGTAATAATATATTAATATAAATGTATTGTATTAATTATATTTTAGTAACTTGAGTTTACATGCGATTTCACCGTTGTGATCTAACGGAAATAATTGAGAGTTGTGTATGTTATCAGACATTCTAAGTGTCCCAGCTGATTCTGACCACGGTACATTGGGTTACGTTTAAATGTTTAATATAATGCAATGCTTATAGCCTTCTTTTTGTCAAAATGTCAGAAAGGAAGTATAAGGTTTTTAACTAATTTCTTTCGATCAAAACATAATGAAATAAAACACATATTTCATTTTTCAATAAGAGTATTACTTAATATTTTCTTTAAAGTTGCTCCACAATTTTTCCAAATTCGTCCAAATTCACAATTTAGAGAATGCGCGTTGGCCTAACTCAAAGCTTCATTTCAATATATAATTAAATTAAATTCACAACTAAAGCCCCTACAATCATACACCGCCACTGTGCCACCACGGTTTCGTAAACACATTGTCCTATATCCTCTGTAGTTTTAATTTCATCCAGGTCTTGATAACATCATAAGTTTATCCCTCGTCAGTAAACACGACCATTCCAACTTGATCTCTACGAAATCTTTATAGAACTTAAAAATCAGTACATAAACATGTTTTCTTAGTTCACTAAAATTTGGGGCCAGAGGTTTAAATATATTGGTCAGTGAATAAAAGATGTTTAGCATTTGTCATTGGTTTGTTAGGGGCGTGACACGGGATGACGTGGGATGCCCACCGTACATACGTTTTGTACAGGCATTCAAGTCCGTTACATTTTTGGCAATTTGTGAGTTTCAGTTTAATGAGGTATTACAATGTTGTGATATTTCCGGTAGATTTTGTATGAAGATTTTGCTTGTGTCTTCATTTGTAAATAATAAAATAAAGTATCAGATTTATATATTATATATATTTTATTTTATATATATTTTAGTAAATCTATCTGTGTATGTTTATCTATATTAATATTTATATTAATGTTATAAACCTGTTGGCTGAACGAGTTAATCTCAGGAACATTCCATTTATCGAGGAAATCATGTTAATTGTTTTGATGTTAGTATACAACTGTTACTGTGGTCAGAGTTATCTGTAGCCCTTAGATATATTTTATTTATAACTCTCTAATATAACATAAATATTTCGATACTGAAGGACTGATAGACAACACAGATTTTCGATAGGAAGTGGAAGGCTGAAATGTTTTAATGGGAACGGAGTGTTTTATTTCTAGGTTCCCTCTGCAAAACCTGCTATGTGCGGGATACAGGATGAAGTTAAAAAAATATAATTAAAGTACGGTATTACATTATTTCAATGCACTGTTTTGTATCTAAAATATTGTACCATAACCTCAAATAATAGACTGTGATAAATTATTGTTCTTAACAGATGGAAACTTTCACAATGAACAACTGACAAATGTCTACTTTAGTTATATCTTCTCGTACTCTTGAATATTACAACTAGTATAAAAGCACTATAAATTATATTATATTATTAAATAAAATAAATCAAATAAATCAGCTTCACGCTGTATCCAGCATACAGCAGGGTAGGCAGAGGGAACCTAGTGTAAGACACTCTGTTCCCCACTTTATGCCGAGTTCTGGAGGCATTGCGTGTTGAGTGGCAGAACTCAACGCCTCGCTTAACCTCGATACCAGAGCGAAGAAAATGGTTATATAAATTTAAGTAAACATTTCATCTCCTCGAGTGGGGATTGAATTCACAACCAGTCGGTTTAACAGTCACACCTCGTGCCGCTGCGCCATGACTGGCCTATTATGACACACTGAGTGTAGTAAGTCGACGAGCGTATACATTCATTTTGTATGAAATAAACTACTTATTGGTAAATTTCAAAAGTGTAGATCCATGGGAAATATGTCTGTCCTCTGTCAACGGACCGTGGCTTGATACCTCTTCGTGATCTTGAAATAAGTTGTAGTCTTGACAGGCGGACAGAAGGACTGCAAATAATCCGTTATCCAATAAGGGTTCCATTTTTACCTTTTGAGTTACAGAATCCTAAAAATAAAGGTTCCCACTGAGTAGAATTTGAACTCACACACATTGTTTTTTGTTAGACGGAATAAATTGACTGCAATAAGCTTTTATTGAAATATTATCCATACATTCAGTGAAATTGAGGAAAAATATTCGTCGTCGTCTCAATAAACAACTTTAAATTAATAAATAATCACAAATATTGCTAATTTTATTATATTTGTGCGAAATTCTTTACATCCTTGAGAATTAACTTTCTGAAGGACGAGTTTCGCGCTAAAATAAAATTACACGTACCGGAAGAAATTAAAAAAAAAACAAAGGCAAGTGTGAATCGGTCGCGCTCAACGAAGGCTTCGTATCAATTTCATGATTGTAGGTCAACAGGAACGTGTCTTATAAAAGTTGACAAAAATAAATGTGGGGGCGTATGTGTTTGTATTAAATGAAACTAACTACAAATATAAGTTTGTAATGGTGTTTTCATAATAATAATATTTAAGCAATAAGGTCGCTTTTTGTACATACATATTTATATTTTTTTATTGTATTTCTGTGTCTTTTCTTTGGTATTCAATGAAGCGTTATTTATTATTCCTGTTTAACTTCCGTTTTTTGGATATTCTTTATGTGTACTGTACGTTTTTTCCTGTTACCAAATTTCTTGCAGAATGCAGCAATACGATGCATCAATACTGGTATATTTTCTCTATAGATCTGGATATTTGATAATAAATTCAGCTTGATACCTCCTCGTTACACGGATAGGGAGAGAGAGAGACACACAGACGGACAATAAAGTAATCTATAAAGGTTCGCTTTTTTGAGACACGGAACCCTAAAAACAATCCGACTAAGTTTAATTGCGTACATTTTTCATTTTCCCATTCACTATTACTGTAGTACAAGGTTCAAATTCGCGTGCGTTTTTAGTTTTACTTTGAAATTAGTAAGATTCAAGCAAGTTGGGCTTCACAAAGGCATATTTGTACTAGTCCGTTGAAAGTTAGCGCAACACTCGCTACGTCATTAGAGCGTGGAGTACGGCTAAGTGGCAAGTTGCAAGGCAAGCAGACGCGTTTTAGAAAGAAAGAGGGAAAAACAGAGGCGTCAAGTTTCAGTAAAAGTGTGTAGTTTGTTGAGGATTATAGCAAAATATGTGTGTAATATATGGGAGAGTGGCACAGCTAGCGTAAGCGATTGTAAACGTGACTGTTGTGGGTTCGAATCTCGTTCGGGGTAATGGTTTATTTCTGTCCAATTCTTATTGAAAAAAGTGCTGCACTGAGTCACGTCACTCAATTCGAAAGGTCTCTAAAATTGGACAAAAAGTGAGAAGTGATTGTCTTGATGCTGCCAAATACTGCACAATACCTGCTGTATGCAGGATGCAGCTTGGAGTTAAAAAATGTGTGTATGAAATGGACAAGAGGCTATCATATTAGGATAAGAATAACTAATAACGCAGTCAAGTATAGAAGAAGCGTTTGTCTGTAGAAGGGGTAGTGTGTTTAATCATGATTCATCGTAACACTGTTTTCGTGTTTTGTATAAGTAGTTCGTATAGCAAAAAAACAACAAAGGTAACAGAGAGACCTGCCACTAGATTTCCCATTAACTCTGATATTGAGATCTGTATATAAAAGTGCCAACAAATTTTGTTCCTAAATGCTAAAATGTATACTCGACGTGTATGTGCTACAACTTTTAATAAAAAGGCCAACTTAATGATTGACATACAGTTAGGTGAAGCTCCGCGTCAGGATTCCAAATAAAACTGACAACCTGACGTAGTCCACCAGCTTTAGCGTTTTATATAACTATTTTTTAGTTTCACCATCGGCTTAGTTTGTAGGTACTGTAATATTTATTAGGTTTTTTTTTGTATGAATATATAATTTTTACATAGCAAAGTACTGCATTAGATTACCCGAAATTAATGAATAAAAAAAGGAACTATCAATTAAAAGGAACTAAATGTAAATAACATATATTTTATGAGACCAGTCTGCAAACGCGAACGCGAAACGCGGCAGGTGTGGTTTCGATTCCAACTTCCAACAACGAGGAAATTCAATTTTAACATTTTAATTTTTTCGCCCTGGTGTTGAGACCACGTACCACTCAGATACAGCGCGATGCTGAAAAAAAAATGTTTCAGAATTATAATAATACTTTCGATGTCGAGGCGCATTTCAGAGTGCCGGATGATGACATGATGAATAATTATTATTGGTTCGAATCCTACTCGGAGGAATATTTACATATAATTAAATTATACTTAAAATCCGTTTTCCACCGCCAACGTAGCAGACTCATTAAGGACTACGATGAACTCGCCAGAGAAAACTGCCTACTTGTATTTCTACCAATAAATAGTCCAGTGAAAAGGATAGAACGAGAAGAAAGAGAGACGAAGTATAAACTAGTTCAGTTGTAGGGAGTGGAGCGAGGTACAAAATACAAATCTCTTTGTTGATAGAAATGTAAACCTATTTTTTTTAAAAAGAGTCCGTTCCGCCTAAGCATTACCCGTTCAATTCTCTTTCGCGTGGGACTTGAATTTAAAATGTATATCCACCACAACCTATAATATATTGGAGCCAGTCGTGGCGCAGCGGTACGAAGTGTGACTGTTAACCGACTGGTTGAGGGTCCGATCCCCACTCGAGGAGATGAAATATTTACTTAAATTTATATTTCCATTTCTTCGTTCTGGCGCGGCGTTGAGTTCTGCCACTCAACACGCAATGCCTCCAGAAAGTGGGGAACGGAATGTATTTATACTAGGTTCTCTCTGCCTACCCTACTGTGTGCGGGATACAGCGTGAAGCTGATTTTGATTTGTTATTTTCACAATCTATAAAAAATACTAGTAAGTTAAAACTTGGTGTTTTAGCCCCACACATTTCCATTTCCCCACATTCCTTTCCAAGTGTCATTACATTCGTCTCGCCTTCCCATCGAACCCTTATTTGTTTGGTCTCTACGTACAAGCGATTTGCTATTAAGATTTTTTCACCATAGGCTCTAAACAACCGTCAAGTTTGAGCACTAAAGTTTAAAATTCCAGCTATTTTTTTTATTGTTTCAGACATTTTGAATGCGTTCTTAATAAACACTTCAGTAGGCTTTGTTTTTTACTGACTTTTTATGTATATCTGTATATTGGCGGTGATGAAGTGGTCTGGTTTCGTTGAGTATGTGAGAAGTAGTGGATTTGAATCTGATAAGTACAGTAACGTGCTTAGTAATGTATGAGTTTTGTTTTATAGATATAGCAAATTTTATAAGGCCGCCGTAGCGCAGGGGTGTAAGCGTGTGTTTTGGATTGAAACCACAATAATAAATGCACTATCAAGTACATCAGACAAAAATGCTACGGTTCTTTAAATTTTAGTAGGCTATTTACGATAAAAAATAACGCCCTCAAACTTTTTAATGAGGTTTTAATATAAGCCGCCGTGGCGCAAGATCACTGTTTCTAGTAAAAGCGACGGTTGCGGGTTTGATTCCCACTTGGAGGAACGGTATTTTTTCCTTTGCTCGCTTTAGTGGCAATTGAAAGCGCGGCGTAGAGTCACTATTTAAAACGCAAATAGAGTTAAAAGTTGGGAACGGAGAGTGAGTTTCCTCCGCCTCTCCTGTTACATGAGGTACATAGCGTTAAGCTCAAAAAAAAATCCTTAACACTTTAACTTGGTTTGATTTCAGCTTTCCCAATTAGCTTTAAAAAAATTATCCGCATGAAAAGTATCAAGAGGCGGTTTTAGAACTCAATAGACGTGTAGCTGTACGAATTCACTTTTTAACGCTTACAGAAAAGATGTTAATACATCAAAGACATTTGAAACTTCAACTCTATTTTCTTAAAAATAGGATACAAATTTGGATAAACAGAACAGTAAAGGTAAATCTAATTTGATTTGTAGAGTCGTGCGGAACATGGTCTTTTCTGACAGCCAACTTTTCAGTTAATTAGTGTGATTTGGGATTTTCCAGAGTACGCGATGCTGTACTTGGTATCTACGAGCAGCCTTTTGGGGTGAAAATTCAACAAAATTTAAAGCTTTTCATGATAATTTTACGTGTTTTTTTTTTGTTTCATGCTGTATCTTGCATATAGCGATGTAGGTAAGGGTAATTCAGTGTTAAGACACTCCGTTACGTACATTCCACCAAGTTTTCGGAAAATTGCGTGTTGTCTTCTTACCAGAGCGAAGAAATAAAAATAGTGTATTCCCTAGCGCGGGAATCGAACCGACAACCGCCACGACGTTCATATACACATTTGTCTTGCTAACTTTGTAAATATTATTCTTTATTTTTGATAACGAAACTAAATCGACTGTACGTAAATATGAATATATTATTGACGTTATTGTGATTCAATTAGATATGCATATGGGCTGGCAGTAGGTTTGATCCTTGCTTGAGGAATATTTGTTAAATAAAAAAGATTTTGATTCGATTTGGTTAAAGGGCGGCGTTAGGGTACACCACCCAACAGGCAGATAAAAGAAAATTGAATTTAATTAATACCAAGTACTTTCGGCGTTCCCTGCTAATATCCTATATTCTATATCCTATACTTCTTAATTTTTATGTACATTTGTGTTCTATTAAGTTACTCTAATAAATAAAAAAAGATAAACATTATATCAGTTTTATACTATCATAATAAAAAATACTTAAAGAAATATTTAAGTATATACTATCAAAATTTGCAAAAAAACCTAAAATGAAAAAAAAAACAATAATAAAAATATTTTAAAAAGCATAGTGAAGTCAATGAGTTGAAGCTGTGGAATATTAAAAATAAGGAAGGAATGGGGCAAAGTTGAGAAACGGTATTTGTAAGAGTTTTGATGATATTAGAGACGCTAGAAGAGACATAAAAATTATTTTTCATTTATAATTTTTAAAAACTTTTAATATAACGAGGCTCAAACCAGAACTTCTCGGAAACCGTCCAAGAGCCACCACTAAGCCATAAGCCGTTCTAACTGGCCAGCCATAAACTACGTCAAAATACTTATATAAGTTGCTTCAATTTATTTGTGTTCTTAGCATTTCTGTAGAGACATATTACTGCCAAACAAAAATAATTGCTTTGAATTATCAATTGGCAGGCAGCAGAATGAATAAATTTATTTCTTTTCAGCTTCGGGCTTTATGAATGTGTAAGCTGAAGGCATTTTCTTTCTATATTTTCTGTCTAAATTCGAGACATTGCATGTAGGGTAGCGACACTAGCGCCGCCCTTTGTTACCAGAGCGATAAAATCATTGCTCCGAGTAGAAATCGAACCCACAGCCATCACCACACGCTGGCCTCATGCTGTTATCTTCTTTCGAGTACCTGCTGTTTTTAACCCTTTCAGTCACACAACCTCCTTGTACCCTAACAAACTTATAAGGAGAGTAGTTAAAAATTTTCTTTTTTAAAGTGTTCCACAAACTGAAAACCCTCTAATGGAGGGAGCCATTAAGCATTCATCGATTCTTAATTTATCTTACTTTTAGATTTTTCTTCTTTCAAATCGCAAAGTTAAACGCGAACACTTTTTCCTTAGATCCCTTTATTAAGTGCCGTAAATCTTAAATTTATTGTTTTATCGCTAATTTGGGCGGTTTAATCGCATTGAATTATAATTGTTGAATTCTTAATGTAGGAAAATTTGTAAGCCGTCGTGGAACAGCGGCGCAATGTCTTGCTGTAAATACGATAATTGTGAGTTTGACTTCTGCTCGGGGCGATGCATTGTTTTTTTTTCTTCGCTCTGTTAACAAGACAAGGCGCGGTGGTGAGTGTTGTCACTCAACACGCAATGTCTCGAAACTGAACAGAAATTAAGGAATCCAGAACTTCTATACAGCTAAAAAAAATATTTAATTACATTGTATTTAGATTCAAAGACATTTAATTACTCTAATAAACCTATTTAATATCTTTATTAATTTTAAAACACCGTATCTTTTCATGTTTTTATTTATTATTTTATATATAAAACCTCATTTAATAAAAAATTACAAATGACAGCTTTAAAAAAAATTACAGTGCTATAATAAATCGTTAAGTATACATATTTATTGAAAAATTTACAAATAAATATAGTAATGGAAACATATGGCTACCCCTACCCATATCCACAACAAGAAGAATATCCTGAACAACATGGTACATTCTTTGGTTACATCTAATATTTTTTGGACATGTTATTTTTTATTAAATTTTTCCCGCTTTATTTTGCACAGTTATCATGTTTACATTCGGACACTATACCAATGCGTTACGATGGCCTCTTCGACATAATATTACATGAAATTAATGAGAGAACGAAGCTTATTGCCACGAGGTTATTTCGGCCTTACTTATATGCGCGAGATATATGAGGCTAAAATAATATGTACATAGTTTTTTTGTTTCTTTTTGTCGAGTTCTGGAGGAATTGCGTATTGAGTGGTGGAACTCACGCCGCGCTTTGCCTGGTAAAAAAATTAAAATATGAAGTATTTTATTCACCCGCGTGGGAAACAAACCCACAACCGTTGCATTTACAGCCGGAAGCATGTGCCCCTACGCCACGATGGCCTTATTCACATAGTTAATTTACTTTATTTCAAATATTTTTCAGTGGCTCATGGTCATCCCGATCATGGTGACGGTATAGAGTACTATGGAATGACCCCAGTAAGCGACAAGAGAGGCAAGCGGTGAGTCATGTATTTTCATTTCATAAAATTTTAGAATTCCGTACCCAAACGGTAAAACGAACCCTATTACTAAGACTTTGCTGTCCGCACATCTGTCTGTCTGTCCGTCTGCCGTACGAACAGTGACAGACAGTTGAAATTTTTACAGATGATGTATTTCTGGTGTCGCTATAACAAATAATACTACAAAACACGCACTTGGCCGGTTTTTAATATTATATATTAATTCTTTATATATTTATTTATTTATTTATTTACATTGTATTTTAGATAAAGCTTGTTGATTACATATATATGTTCTTCGTATGAGCTGAATATAATATTATTTTTAATTCGGGTTATACCGTATATATTATCAATTGTCTTTTATATGTTTAGAAAGTGAAGAAAGTAGGTAATATACCAAATACACTCTTTATACTACTCGGAATAAGAATAAAAAAATATATTAATTAACAAAAACTACAAACCAGTTGACGCAGGGGTACAAGCGTGTAAACGCCAAAGGTGGTGAGTTCGATTTCCGCTCGAGCAAATGAATGATGAAATATTTATAATTTTCATTTTTTCGCTCAGGCACTCAACACGCAATGCTTTGAAAAATTCGGTGGAAAGCGGGGGACGGAGTGTCTCAACACTACTTTGAGCCCTACGTTCTGTCCTGCTGTATACGTGATACAGCGTGAACCTAAAAAAAAATTTAAAAAGTAATTATTATTGTATAGAACTACAATTCAGAATTAAAGTACGTGTTAATTAACATTAATATACAGCTTTGGTGTTATCAAACTTGGCCCATTACGGTGGGAAGTTGAAACGGTCAGCTCTGTTTGAGTATGTGTTTATTGTTGTATGTTAGCGGTGTGCCACTATATTACCCATATATGATTTATTTGTTTTATAATATTTTTTTATTCGGTAGAGTCGAAAAACGCAGTGTCCTGGTGTATATGTTAAATAACTAACATTTCTAAATAAATAAAAAGAAAGAAAAATAACTTTAAATTATTTATTTTTCTGATGGTAGTGGTAGATAGATGCTGTCGTAGCAATGTGGCACAGATACTACGGTTGTAAGTTTTATTCACATATTCAAGATAAATTATTTCAATCCCTTCGATCTGAAAATAGGGAACGTAACGTCTTAGCACTAGGTTCCACAGCCTACCCTGCTATGTGGAAAAAATCGTGAAGCTGTAAACAAAGAAACTATTTAACTGAGGCCAGCCGTGGCTCAGGGGCACAAAGTGTGACTGTAAACCGACTGGTTGTGGGTTCGATCCCCACTCGAGGAGATGAAATATTTATTAAAATTTGTATTTCTATTTCTTCACTCTGGTGTCAAGGCAAAGCACGACGTTGAGTTCTGCCACTCAACACGCAATGCCTCCAGAACTCGGCAGAAAGTGGGGAACGGAGTGTCATAACACTAGGTTCCCTCTGCCTACCCTGCTGCGTGAAGCTGATTTATTTGATTTTATTTAACTTTTTTTATTCATTTATAGAATTAGTCGATCAAAGTCCCGCCGCGCTAAGCAAGACAGCAAAAGATCAAAGTCAAGAAGTATATCAGAGTCCCGTTCCCGAAGCCGCAGTGTATCCCGGTCATCACATTCGGCGACAAGATCGGTCAGGAGTCAATCTGCTACCGGAAGTAAAAGGGAAAGCCTGAAACAACCTGGGCTTTTGGATGCGTTTAGAGTGCTTTATTTGAAACGTTAGTTAGTTATTTATTGTATTAAAAGGGTTTTTTTATATATTATTGTACGCGCTGTGGATGTGGATTCGATTGTTACCTGAGGTTGCATATTTAACATCATTTCAAAAGAAATACTTATTTCACGAAATTACCAAAAATAAGCATATTTTTATATACATATCAATTAACTATGTCAAATCAAAAATGATTTTGACTTTGACTTTGAACTCTGTTTCCCACTTTTCACCCTATTTTTAAGACATTGCGTGAGTGGCGGAACTCAACGCCGCGCTGTATCTTACTACCGAAGCGAATGGTAACGCTACATAATTATGTACACTTATCACTTATCAAATTACACATATATTAAAAAAAATCACCGTTTCAAAGCGATTAATTCAATCAATGTATTAATATAATATGCAGATTAATTAATATAATTAATAGCGGGATTTAAACTTATTTCAATTTTAAATTATTAACAATAAGTTCATTGTGATTTTAATTTATAACAATAAAATCGCGGACAATGGATAGTGGGTTTCGTGAATTACTATTATCTACATATAAAGTATTCGGAAAAAAGGTTTTGTTGGTCAGTTGTAGCGCTGGTACAGTGTTTGACCGTGAAGGCGATGGTTGTAGGTTCTATTTTTTTAGCTTCACGCTCTATCCCTACAGATTGAAACGGTGTCTTAATGAGAACGGAATATCTTAATGGAAACGGAGTTTCTTAACAGTAGGTTTCCAGGTTCGCTCAGAATACAATGTCAACCTTTATTCCTAGCAGGGTAGCCAGAGAGAATGGAATGGCAACCACTATGGAATATACTTTCTGTATATAAAATTAGTCTCGTTGCTCCGTTCTGGTAAATAGCGTGCGGCGTTAAACTAAGCCACTTTTCATGCAATGTCTCGTAATCGGGTGGAAATAGACAAAAAGAGTGATTTGACACTTCTCTTCGCTGATATCTTTACAAACGTATATAAAAAATTTTACCTAATAAATTTTATTGCTGTAATATTATAAAATGTGAATTTTATTGCTCCTTATCTATATAGCTGAATTTTATTACGATGCTATCTTTAAAGCTCAGGTCGACGGTTTGTATAGTGTTTTGAAGAGAGGTTGTTTACCTTAACATTTGAATTATATATATGCCGCCGTGGCGCAGTGACACAATGTTTAACTGTAAACGCGACGCTTATAGGTTCGATTTCAACTCGGGGATATGAATTATTTTCATTTTTCGCTTTGGTAATAAGATATCTTTATCTTAATTCTCAATATCTCTAAAACCTCTACCTGGTATTTGCGAGATATCGTGAAATTAGAGAAAAGTTAGTATGAAATTAATCACACTCAGACTTTTTTTTTGTTTAATATCTGATTGCGTGTAGTTTGAAATACATGTAGATTACCTTTTCTTAACATTTTTAAGTACTAAAGCTAGAAAGAATTTATAAAATATATATATGTATATATTTCAGCCAGCAAACACAAAAAGAACACAACAAAGTATTTAGCGACAAAGAAAAGGCAGGATCGCATTCAGGAAGTACTGAAGAGTGATGGTCTCGGGTCTAAGAAGTGGTTGTTCTATCCAAGACATCAAACTATGTCCACAACTAAAACAGCCAATAATTGCGATAGAAGGGTCAAAATCGATGGAGATTTCTTCAGAAAGTATAAGAGAAATAAGAGAGTGGATAATGATGCTCCTATAGCAAAATTACAAAGATGGGAACTAATTTTGTATAAGAAGTTAGGGTTTATACAGGCTGTATAGTAGTTATATAGTGTGTATATAGAATGACTATACAGTCTGTATACAGCCTAAAAAAATTTATACAGGCTATATGGAATTATATTGTTTTTAAGCTGATTTTAATTAAAAATATTATTTAGTATATATTCGGTTACGTCATTTTGTTTGTTAATTTATTGAATATTGATATTAAAGAAGTTTATTTTGTTGAACCAGTTTTTTTTAATTACTTTCTCTCTATGTGGATTAAATTATAATATTATTTATAATAAAAATATATTTAGGCCAGTCGTGGCGCAGGGGCACAAAGTGTGACTGTAAAACCAACTGGTTGTGGGTTCGATCCAAACTCGAGGAGATGAAATATTTATTTAAATTTATATTACCATTTCTTTTTTTTAGATATACTATACACATAGCAGGGTAGGTTATGTAGGTAGTGCTGACACTCCGATCCTGTTCAGACACTTCCGTTCTTCACTTACCGCCGAATTCTGGACGCAATGCGTGTTGAGTAGTCAAACGAAGAAATGAAAAATAAAAATACATAATTTACTCAAGCCGGAATCAAATCCACTAACCCGCGTTTACAGTCGCACGCTTACGCCTCTCTGCGCCAGGACAGGTCTCAGTTTAATTATAATGGATAAGGCAAAAGAGGTAGACGCAAAGGTGATTCTCTCTCTCTGGTTCTTCTGGGTTATCTATCGTTGGATTAAAAAAAATCAACAAAGAACATGCTAAGATTGCAGAATACCAGTGTTACATTAATTTTCTGCACTTTTGCTCATAGTCTCTACCAATGCAGGGTAAACGATAAATTTAAACATTAACTTGCTTGGTGTAATGGTCCATAGAGCACTGGAAGTTTTAAATTAGTACCGAATTGTGGGGATATCGTGTGGAAAATTGACGCGTGGGCAAAACTTCTGTTGTTTAAGCAAAAGTTATCTCATTATCTCGTGTTTGCGGAGAGTTAGATCACTCGATTTTTTAAATTATTTTTTATTACGTAGTGGTGGTTACCATGTATATGGATACCATTATGGATGTAGGAGTTATGATGCTAAGTTGGCAGAGGGTACCTAGCTTTAACTACGCCTTCCTTCGTTTATTCAATTTTCAAAACATTGCGTGTTGAGCAGCGAAACTCAATGCGCCTTGCCAGAGCAAGAAAATGAAAATATTAAACACCGCAACACTTAAACCGCGCGGCAATCGAACCCATAAACGTTGCGTCTACAGCCATATGCCTGTGCAATTGCACCTCGACGACCTCTACTACGAACGACCTAGTTAGTATAATATAAGTACACCTTAATATCTTGTGGCGATTTTCCTATTACATTTCTTTTGTTAATCACGCAAAGTGATGTTAAAACAAGGAAATAAAGCTATTTTTGGATTTTTTTCTAAATAACAGTAAAATTTAAGGACCTTTTGCCCGTTGGAACTGAATAAGAGAGATAATATTAATGTGCTGACAAAATTTTCGTTTATTAGGTATCGATGTACTGTAGACAAAAAAATAAATACTTGAATAAAAAAAAACATCATTTTAAGGAATCAGAAGCGTTATTTTTACACGTATTGCTTAAGAGTTCTCCTCGCAAATATTTTTGTCTAGTTATAGTCTGATTATCTATATTGTATTTTTTTTTCAAATAGGTATAGTGGTCTCTACAGTGTCGCCGGGCTTAGTGGGAGGCTGAGCTAGATAAGCTATGACCTTCAAAATTAAGAGATTCTACTAAACGCAAAGGCCTCTCACAGACTTCGACTTGCATACTTCGTTGCGCCTAAGCGCGCTTGGGCTGCTGTATAACTGGGAACTCGTCTGCACTGGCTAGGATGGTATGTGTACCTTGTGTGTTTGCGTTTGTGTGTGGTCCTATCTACGTGTACGGTACTATTTGCGACTGTTATGGGATCAGCATCATCTGAGAGAACATTACATGGTCTACGGTCGAACTTCTTTAGGGGGAGCGGATAATCGCAGGCTTTTACCTCCATGGGGTTCGGGTTAGGCGAAGCTCTTTCAAAGTTACTACTAGACAGTTTCATGCAGTGGTTTTTGATAGAGTCGGGTTGGACATCACGATGTAGATAAATGCAACGCAAGAATTTGTTCTGTAACGTTTAAAAACGATGGAGGCTAACGTGTGCGAACACTAAACTAGCATAGATAAAAATTGACCTAACACAAGACGTGTACAGGCGGGTTTTATTTTTAGCGACCTTTTAGATTTGGAAAATACCAGTGGATAGAGGCGACTAATTACATAAATTGCTTTTTTACGTACGTTTTGCTTAAGTTCTAGAATGTTGAACTTTTTATCTGGAATGGCACCTAGGTATTTGGCACTCTATGCCTGAGGAATGATTTTGCTTTGCAGACGTACCTGTTGTATGAAGTTTGTTCGGCGAATGGGGAAGAATACAGACGTACTCTTCTCGAGATTAACTTCGATTCGCCATTTAGTGAGCACGCGCCAATCCTGTTGGCGGTGACCAGGAGGCGATCAGCTATCGTTAAAGAATTGCGGGCTGACGCTTAGATAGCAGTGTCATCTGCAATACACCTGTAACTCCTCTGGTGTTGCACGGGGTCGTGGGCAGCCGTGATCACTTACCATGAGGTGGCCCGTACGCTCGTTTGCCTTGTCTTTTTCCATAAAAAATAACTCCCTGGTGGGGCGTCTACTGGAAAGGGTACCTTCGACACGATCTGAACGAGTTGTTCGATAAGAAGACTGACAGACAACACACTAATGAAACTAAAGAAGAAAGTTAAAATATGCCATATTTTAGTAGGTAAGTATAGTGGAGCACAAAGAGAAGGAAATACGAAACGGAATATTCCATTTTACGTTTTTAAGTCCACGCAAACAAACCTATGGGCGACGACTAGAGCTAAAAAAGTATTTCTTTTACATGTTATCGGTACATGCTATAATATAAAATTTCATAAAATAAATTTAAATAATTATGACAAATAACATGGTCCAGTCGTGGCACAAGTGCACAAGCGTGTGATACAATCGCAATACACGACAGTTTGTGGGTCCAATACCTACTCTAGGATATATAATATAAAATGTTTTATTTTATTTTATGTTTTCATTTCTTCGCTTTGGTAACGAGGTAATCACAACGTAGAGTTCCGCTACTGAACGTGCAATGCTTCCAAAATTCGTCGGAAATAAAAGAACGGAGTGTTTTAATACTCCAAAATTAGGTTCTCTCCCTACTCTTCTAATTGTGGGAAAGAGCTATATTCATGAAAAGAAAAAAAATAATAAATTATTTTATTATTTTTTCTTTTGACTCTACAATTTCAAACGCTCAGGCAGTTTTATGTCATGTACACGTACATGCTTTGCTGTTATAGCACGTTTAATTCACAATTTATGTTTGAAACTTCGTGCACTTCACGATACTAAAACTCATATACATATAATATGCTACTTTACATTTATTAACTTTGGCTATTATTAAATATTTTATGATTCAGCTGAAAAAAGATGTATAATGTTACGAGTTTTCGTCATGTCACTGGTGTTCGAGGTACTTGTGTTTTGGTATGTGAGAAAATCTTTTGTTTAACAATGATCTTAACAGATGGATAGACGGAGAGCAAAGTGATATAAAGGTTCTTTTTTTTCTTTTGAGTTACTGGTTAAAATAATAAAAAAACAATAATAAACTAATAATAATTATGTTTATTGAGAAAATTTTATATTAGTTATGTTTCTTATTTCTTAAAGAGTATAGTTACTCCCCTACACTTAATAAGAAACCTATATGATTGCCAAATTTCAGCTTTCTACCCCGCGCAGTTGTCTGTCACTCACTTATTAACGAAAAAAACCAGTTTTTTTAAAGATCTCGATAACCAAGTCGCAGGTGGTCAACGGCAAAGCTAGAGTTTCTTACTCGATTCAGGTAGTTGTGGATTGTATTAAATCCTTAGCTCTCGTACACTGCAAAGTGCGGCGTTGATATCTGCCACTCAATACGCAGTCCTGACAAGATAGACTAGATGCCCTCGAATAAAAAACTATATATAGACCAGGTTTCAATTTTAGGTATTAAATATTTTTTGTTTTATTCTAGATACATTTTGTTATATAGCTCGTAATCAGCGTAAAGTAAAATTTCATCGCACGTAGACATTCCGTCTCGTCGACTACTTCTTTCGTTATAATTTTAATTCTGCCCTCACGTACCTCGCGGCTCGCCCATGGGAGCGGGAGGTCTGGTGCGGTTTTTAGAATTATGCGATTTTTATGTTAAAACTGCCATAATTTTAGTTTTATTGGTGATTTTTTTAGTGGTTCTTGATAAAATTTTATAATTTTGTCTTATAGATTGAATATATTTATATCAATACAACTTAGAATACGGCGGAAAATGGGAAACGGAGTGTCTCAACACTAGTTTGTCTATATGGGTTGTCTATTGCAAATAGCAGGGTAGGCAGCTGACCTGCTATTTGCAATAGATATATTTTACCTAATTTTGAAAAGTTTTATTTTTACTATCTGGACATAGTATATGTGTAGTAGCATAGACAGGAGGAACTTCTTTCTCCATTTTAAAAGTACAGTTCTGTATTGAATGAAAGATTGGCAAAAAAATATGAATCAAAAGAGAAGGTACATCTCGGTTGACTCCCGAGGACAAAGTATAGATGATTCTTAAGGAAGGTCACGTAAAAAGAATGAGAAACACCTCAAATATAGGTTGATGACAGTGGATGAGACATGCGAGGTATTTAAGAAGCGAAGCGCGAAGTGCAGATATATGCCATTCGTAAGGAATAAACAACGCTTGAAGCTAAAAAATAACACAAAAAGTATATTACTACTAAATAAGTTGTAATAATAATATAACTATTATTATCATACAGAACCTGTCTCAAAAATATACATTCCAGCTTTACATTTTTCCTTTTTTTTCACATTTATATTTGCGTTGAACTCCTGCTTCACTTGGGTTTTTAAGTAATTGCTTGCATTTGATTTGGGTGAGATATTGAAAGTACTTTAACAAACTTAACCCCACCGAAGAAAATTGTAAAGAAGGGGACCGTTTACAATTTGGACGACGCGAATTTCGCCATGCGTAAAAAGTAACAGCGAAATCATTATTTGAAGAATTCATTACTTTTAATGATGGGCTTTTGTCATTATGGAATTAATGGATTTTAAAAGAGTTAGTTAGGTTTTTTTGTATTAATAGATAGATCTGACTTAATAATAATAAGTAATTATTATATAAAAAATATTTATGTGGCATTATTACTTTTATTAATTACCAAGTGATATCAGTTTTAATAATGAAGGTAATTTAAAAAAAAAATAATCTCACTTCAAATATCTATTGCGTTCACATGTTAGTGGATTCTCAAATCTCAACAATTACTATATCGATTTTTATACAACTTGGATTCTTATCTAAGTTAGAATATATCACATTGAAAAATTCTAGTTACTCTTAGTTAAAGAGAAATTTGTAAATAAACAATGAAATATGCATAGACCAACAAAATATTGCATATGTATGTATATATTTACTTGGAAGCTTTTAAGGTGGAATGTTCTATTACAATAGGTACCTCGGGATTTTGACGGAAAGTGGGGAACGGAGTATCTTAACCCTTGATTCTCGGGTTCCCTGTCTAATCTACTATATACTGGATACAGGGTGAATAAAAAAAAGACATTACATTCCTCACTTCCGCCACATTTTAGAGATGTTGCGTATTGTGTGACAAAATTCAACCCCACGCTTTGTCTTTTTACCAGAGCAAGATTATATTAAATATTAAATAATTAATTACCACGAGTGGGAATCAAAACCACAACCGCTTACAGTCAGAAATTATTAAAACAATATAGTATGTTTGTACATACCTAATAGTCATTCACAAATTTCCATTCAATTTTTGAAATATAGACGCTTTGACACTCGAAACTCAACACGTCAATCAGCTTAATGTCATCAAAAATCCGTACCAAACTAATACGTTACGGCTTAATCCCAAATTGCGCAAATAAAAACATTAGGCGATTCCACTTGATCAGTTTACAACCCCTTCCTCTAATATGTTAAGTTAAATGATGCTGGAAATCGTTAAAAAGGACCCCACGGATCGAGTTAATGCCCCCTGGCTTAAATCGGATATTCGATTTAATAGGAAGATTTTTAATGGTAATTATATTGATTAAAAATAATGTAGTTGAAGCCCTCGTACTGCAATGGCACTTCTTGTGACTGTAAATTCTACGGTTGTGGATTCGATTCCTAATTAGAAGAATAAAATATCTCATATTTTCAAGATGAAGCGTAACGTCGAGCTTCACTCAACACGAAATATCTCGAAGATTGGGCGGAGAAGTGGGAAACGGAGTGACTTGACAATAGATTTATTTGCTTACTCTGCTATATACGGGAAATGCGTAAAGCTAAATAAAACATACCTATAGTAATCATACTATTCAAAAAAACATTCATTATTTGTATCTTGGTATGCACTTGCAGTATTTGGTTTCATCTGTATGAACGTTAAAACCTAGTTTGAAGGACATCCTCAATAAATTAATAACTTAATTATTTTCATGCTCGTCTGGTTTTTTTTTTCTGATTAAGCTACATTGTGTACTGCTTGGCTCAGCCCATCGGCAAAGTTACAGTAGGTATGACTTCTACATAGATGATCGTCTACCACTTATTGACCATGCGGAGTTGAGTTCAGCCACTCAACAAGCAATGCCTCCAGAACTCGACGGAAAGTCGGGAATGTCGTGTCTTAACACTAGACTCCCCCTGCCTAGCCTGATGTGTGCGTGAAGTTGATTTTTTTTCTACTTATTTACCACTTGACCACAAGGTTGAAACTGCTAGTGTATTATACTCGAACAGATATGTGTTACATACCATTACCGTAAGTCCAAGTAACAATAATATTCTTTATTGCACTAAAATACATAATAGACAAAAACATTAGAACAAAATCGTGTACAAGGGTGGACTTATCTCTATAAGAGATCTCTTCCAGTCAACCAGTGGAAGTGGATGAGTGAAAAGTTGCGAGTAAAAACAAAGTACAATTTAAGAAATTTACAATTATATACTAGTAATTAAATACAGCTAAAATTATATATAACAATCAATAGTTTCATGTAGGTAATCACTAAGAAAAAACTATACAGTTTTTATACGTGTGCCTCTTTCATTAAAATCATATCATTTATCACGATGACGCCTGTTTCTATTTTATGAATAAAATTCAATAGATAAAAACTGCCTTTACTTATCTAAAAGGCGTTCATTTGAATAAAATATTCAAAATATATTTTAAAAATCGTATAAAAATTTACAGAGTAGAATTCGAGCTCCTACTTTTGGAAAACAATGGAGCGAGTTCTGTTCTAGTCTTGCTACGTCAAAATGTTTATATGTTTTAAAAATATTTTTCTACACGTATACTTTAAAAATGTTAAAAAAATCAAAATATATTCTTCCTACAATGTTAACGAGTATACGAGGCGACAATTTGTTAATGCGACGGTTGTAAGTTCGATTCCAATTAAGAGTAAAACATTAATTCAAAATATTGTCAAAACTTGGAGTAGAGAACGGAGTGTCTTAGCATTTTGTCCCTGCATAACCTTCCGTGCGGGATAAAGCGTGAAGCAAAAAAGCTTAATTTAAACCACCATTTTATACTCTCTATATTAATAAAATAATATTATTGACCAAATATAATAGAAATTTTGGGGTTCACAAGTACTTGAATTATTTCACATGCAGAATGAAATACTCTTGAGGGGTTGTGTACAAACAGAGTTACGGTAGCTCTTTGTTAATATTGATTATAATATTAATTTATAATAAATCACCGCCCTAGTACAGAATGTGGCGCTGGGTGTGGCCAATCAATATGCAATATATATCAAAATCTTACGTAAATTAAAGAATGAGATGTAACACTCTAGGTTCACTCTATCCTGACGAAATGCGTGATATGATAAGTATGGCAGTGCCTCGCTGACTGGTTGTGTCTTCGATTCCCATTGGACAAATATATGAATTTTATTTTTAAGCTTGTGAGGGAATCTAGTGTTAGGAGTAGGACACTCCCTATTAGATTTTTCGAGGCAATGCGTGTCGAGCGACGAAAGAAATGAAAATAATTACTCCGCATAGATATCAGAGCCACGACCGTTGTATTAACAGTATTTTAACAAAAGATGGCTGTTAATAATAAATTATTTTCTATTCCGTTGTATTATTAAATATTATTTATATAATTTGCTTAAAAGCACTAATATTTCAACTCCCAAAACACTCATGCATTCAAAAACCTCACAACTTAAGCACCAATAATAACCTAACAAACGCTATTAGTATCACAATTTGTAACGAAAGTTCCGCATCGGTATAAATCTTTAACGGTTCAATTTTGCCGCACCGAGATATCGACATAATACTCAAACATGCCTCAAGGCGACTATTAAGAGTACAACGTACATAACATTTGAAATAGTTCCCCCTTACAGCGTGCACGGAAGTTCCTCATCGCCTTCTGCATCCGAATTACCTTAGGGAATACATATGTTTAAGGCGTGCATTTTGGTTGGTGCTTGATATTTTTCTTCTAGATGTTCTTTAATAGGTAAGAATTCTGTTACGGTCCATATCCATGTCCTGAGATAGATTGGTTGTGAAAATAGTAAAAGATTTTATAAATATTGTCAGCTTAATAGAGTATTTTCTTTTTTTTTCAGCTTCACGCTGTATATCGCACACAGCATTGTAGGCAGAGGGAACCTTGTGATAAGACACTCCGTTCCCCACTTTTAGAATACAGGAGGATACAGCGTGAAGCTGTTTAATTAAAAAATAGATCTCTCTTATAAACTGATTTATCCATAAACACTAAAACAACAAATACGTTTATGCGTATGAAATAATCTAAATTTATAATTATTATCCATCCATAATGGTATGACACCATTACAGTACGTACATTACTACACTCTTTGATCAATAATTAATGATACAAAATCAGCTGTCAAACTGATCTGATTTTGTAGATGGCTTATATCTACTATATCTATACATACTTAAGCATAAGCCTAATATTCTTTTTATAGCAAAAACAAGAAAATAGTGATACTGCCGTCGCACGCCGGTGGTGAGTTCGATTGCCAATCTCGCAACTGAATTATTTTCATTTCCTTATTCGAGTAAAAGAGCGGCGTCGACTTCCGACAGTCAATACTAAATGTCTCGAAAACTGGGGTGATGCGTGGAGAACGGAATGTCTTAATACAAAGCTGCCTCTACCTCTCTACTCTGTTCCGTGTGGAATACAAAATAAAAAAAAAATCAGCTTCACGCTGTATCCCGCAAAAAGCAGGGTAGGCAGAGGAAATCTAGTGTTAAGCCACTCCGTTCCCCACTTTCTGCTGAATTCTGGGGGCATTGCATGTTGAGTGGCAGAACTCAACGCCGCGCTTTACCTCGACACCAGAGCGAAGAAATGGAAATATAAATTGAAGTAAATATTTCATCTCCTCAAGTGGGGATCGAACCCACAACCAGTTGGTTTTACAGTCACACTTTGTGCCCCTGCGCCACGACTGGCCTCAATGGAGTACAACGTGAAGTCGAAAAACAAACAATTTCACCAATTTCTATAAAAGCCGAATATTTCAAAGTTAAATACCTTAATTTAAGCATTTAAACGTTACCAATATTAACAAGTTAATTGCAAAGGCCGTAGATTATTAGAACGGAGCGTGCACACATTTATCATCTCCTACTAACACACAATATTCGGGATCACAACAATTTCGTATAATTTATCGTCGTCATTCCCCGCCGGGGGCGATGGGGGACTAATGTAACAGAAACGGTTGGTTATTTTAAAATTATGTATTAGAATGTCTACGTAAAATTTAGTTAGATATAATTTAGTAATCTATATCATATTATTCTAGTCACAAAATTGATTGTAAAGCAGCAGTTACGGATTCGATTCCCACTTCGCAATAAGACAATGATATACATATATTGAAATTTAAGCGGTAGGTCGAAAGGGGAGTGTCTCAACTAGATTGTCTTAGCCTACCCTGTTAATAATATATAAATTAAAAAAAGAAAAGAAATATTATAAAAAAATTAAAGTTATGCCATTTTGCAAACGTTTTACTATTTGTAATCAAAATATTTAAACTTAGCGAAAACTAATCAATCAGCAAATATGGTAAGATCGATGCAATAAAAAGGCTGATAGTATTTTACGTCTGATATATTTAGGTATGTACGCCACCGGTCACTTCGACATTTCGTATAAACGAACATCTAGTGCTATTGATGGGCTCAATCCATCGCAGATCTGAAAACCCCGACTCAGGACATAAAATAACTTATGCGCGTTTGATTTTTTTGTGAATTTGATTAAGAGATAATATGTAGATGATTTACTCTTAAGGTTGTTGTAATTGTTGTAACTTTTGCTGTAACTGTTATTTTGTTAATAAAAATAAAATATTAGTAATGTTTTCGTACAGAGATCAGGTTTGTAACCGCGACAGGTTGTTGAGAAAAGTGAAATATTTAATATTTTTATTTTCTCGCTCTGGTAACGAGATAAAGCGCGGCGTGGAGTTCCGCCACTCAACATTTAATGCTTCCAGAATTCGGCGGAAAGTGAGGAATGTAATTGTCTTAATGGAAACAGAGTATCTTAACGCTAAGTTCCCAGGTTCCTTGTGTCTCTGCGACCCTAATTTCGAATAAAAAAAGGTAAAACACACAAGCTATCCTTGAGCAATGGAACATAGACATCCCACCGTAAGCGAGATGATTGTGAATTTAATGTTCCCTGAATTATCTGCACATCTGCGTGGAATTAAAAGACGGAACTCAACACCACGATTTGTCCAGATCTCTTTTTTACATGTATTCTATAATTGTGTACAGTTATCTCTTTTCTATTAGTTAATTTCTTGTATGTGCTTAACATAACGCTCGAAGCGCCGCAAATGAAGAACTATTTTGTTATCTTAACACTATGTTCTCTCTGTCCACTCTGCTTAATGTGGGATATATCACAAAGCAAAACACAATACGAATCGGAAAGTATTGGAATATAGACCCCTTTACAATACTTTTTTTTTACTTTAAAATCGAGACACATTTGTCATCTCTTAGTTTCAAGCTTAATTCTCCTATAATCACAGCAAACGAATTGAACAACATAATTCCTTTCGAAACAAACTGATCACCAAACTGATACTTGTTTGCCGATTTGTCAAAGAAATGTCTAGTGGAATTTGACTTGAAATTTCTCATTTATTTACGGTGTTTATTTTAAAAAAATATTTATATTTTTAATAAGAGGCCGCCACGGTGCAGTGGCACAAGCGTGCGAGTGTAAGCACGAGTTGTGAGTTCGATCTCCTCTCAGAATACTTCCAGAATTCGGAAGTGGAATTGGAAGTCTCTCAATGGGAACAGGCTGTAATACAAACGCTTGGTAAACACGCCAGCTAACACTAGGTAACCTGGGAACTTGGTGACCTTTAACCTACCCTCCTATGTACAGGATACAGTGTAAAAAGAAAACATTAATTTATTATTATTGGCTGAGCTGATGTTTTTATATTTACATTCATTTTTATGATGTACGTGATGACTGAACGATAAGTAATTTTATTATACTCTTTTAACCCGTGCTGTGGTGATGTGAGGGTCTGCCAAACAACATGTATTTTTTTAGTTTATGTGGTCGTTACTAATAAAATTGTTCATTTTACTTTTTTTATATATGAAAGTATTTTTAAATAAACCTAAACAGTATATCGTAAGTATAAAGAAGTATACCTAATATAAAAAATCAAATCAGCTTCACGCTGTATCCCGCACACAGCAGGGTAGGCAGAGGCAACCTAGTGTTAAGACACTCTGTTCCCTACTTTCTGCCGAATACTGGAGCCTTTGCGTGTTGAGTGGCAGAACTCAACGCCGCGCTTTCCTCGACACCAGAGCGAAGAAATGGAAATATAAATATAACTAAATATTTCATCTCCTCGAGTGGGGATCCAACCCACAACCAGTCGTTTTACAGTCACACTTTGTGCCCCTGCGCCACGACTGGCCTCAATATACTGGCCCCTACATCTAATATAAATTAGTTAAAATAAATATAACTATATAATATTAACTGTATTTAAATTTTAAATGCGCTTTTATATCTCTAATTCTAATTAATTATTAATTGAATTAATCCAAACAAGAATGCCATTTCATTTCCAAACAATGCTAATTCATTCATTAACTTCATCTAAAATGTATATTTGGAGATGAAATTGTTATCCCTAACATGAAAACAAGTACAAAACGCAATGTAGACGTTGCATACCCGGAGTACAATTCCCAGGGGTCTAAGGGGTTCCAAAAATAGGGTACATTCCCTCCCTTTTGAGCGAAAAAGATGATTTCTATCCCCAAAACCTAAGGATTGATTCTGCTTGAACGAAATTGTTGTAACTTTGAACACTTTGCACTGACAATGGAATAAGTAATTTAATTGACGACGCGTTCGATCTACAGTAATAGCGGGTGGAATTAAAAATTCGGTAGACGTGTTTCTTTTTAAGATTCCCTTCCCGTTTCATCTTGTTAAGTTTGGATTGCAAAAAACCTCGGCTCTTTTGCTTTAAGATTGACGAGGGAGTGCTTAAATACTTGCTGTACGATTTCTGAGTACTGATTGGAAGTAAGAAATTTTCTTTAGCGTAGATAAATTTAGAAGATTGATTTTATTTGATATATTAATAGTTATTACGTCAATTTCATGGCGTACTTTGGATAACTAATTAATAGAGGTGATAGTGATTTTAAAATTTATCTAAGAAAATATTTTATACTTATAAAATGTGATTTAATTAATACTTATTCTGTAACGGCTCTCTTGATTTGACTAATAATCTTAATTCAAACTTATTGTTACACAAAAAAAAAATCCACTTATTTACTATTAAGCATGTAAAAAATTAAATATTATAATTATATACTATGTTCAGCCATAATTCAACCATTTTATTATACAAGGGGTGAATGAATAAAACAAACTTATTGATCCCTAAGGATTTTTTTGCGTCACGCAACGTTTTACAACGGTGCTTGATGGGTCATAAAAGACCCTTGCATGAGTCATTTATGATTTGGAAAGTTCGCATATGGCGCTTTGAATTTGTCACTAGTTTGATGTTTTATGCTGATTTCTGGGTATAATGTGGGGAAAATTTATAGCAGCTACGTATATTTGGGTTAATAAAACTGACACTATTAAATAGTTTGATTTATAAATAGCATATTTTTACATTTTAAAAGCGTTATTTCACATTAATCATCAACCAAATAATCATCATTTTTTTATATATCGATGGTAGCGTGTCTGGAATCGGCATCTGCTGCAAGCCATTTACTTTTACCACTAAAGAAGTTACAACGAAAACGAAGTTCTTACAACTTACTCGCAGATATGTTATTGGTAGGGAGGAGAGGACAAATTTCCGCTACTCAAGCGAATAAGAATTTTGACATAGTTTGATACGTTAAAATTTTATAAGTATAAATTCGTGTATAGTTCTTGTCCGAATTTGTATTAACTTATTCCTATTAATATATAAATGGATATTTAAGCCTACTTCAAGGAATCGAACCCATAACTGCAGTACGTAAAATTTGATTTTGACAATTGTGCAATAGTCTTAAAATAATTCTTAATAGGATATCAATCATAATTTTATTTATTATCCATAATTTATAAATTGTATTTTAACAGAAATCTCCAAGGTCCGTTAATCTACAACGATAGTAGCTTGAAATAAACTAACTTGTACAACTCGCAAGCAGTCAACCAGTTTGCAACTATCACTATGATTAACGACTGTTGTATCGCCTTCGGTCCTACAGACCCAAATCCACTTTAGATTTGTTTACTCAAGTTTCAAGTAAAACAGTGTACATTCAAATGACATTAGAATAATAGATTAAGCCTTATAAGCTGAAGGATATTGAATTATTGCATTATTGTTGTTTTGAGTTATTATGAATATAAAGGATTAGAATTATTTACCTTTTCTTAACAATTTTTTTATCATCTGTAGTTATTATACTTAATATATATATTATTATAAACATATTTTATACTATAACTTTATTTATTTGATTTATTTTTTTAATTTGATAAAGTAGCCAGAGTATATTTTCTTGACTAGATTAGGATATATAAAAGTTCTGATACGAAATATCTATTGACTTTTATTCAGTAATAAACATATGAAACAAAATAAAATCTCAATCCTAACCAAATCCAAACATGCCGAATCAATCATAAGAACATGAACAATTGCCAGGACCACAAAAACCAACAAAAACTGACATGCTACATACAAATTTAGGCCGAAACGTGTCGTTAATCACAAACTCGCTCAGTAAGCTATAGGCTGATACTGGGTTAAAAATCACTCTACATAAATCTGCGGGTTATCTGCCTAAATGACCCCCGGTACCGTTTGCGGGTGAAACGGCGTTTGTACATATATTGTATATATTTAATGTTTTATTGTTAACCATTGGTGCTATTTGTCAACTAATGTTTTGCGGTACGGTCTAAATCACTCAAAGTGATAAATTGGGATTAGAGGTGAGTTTTTCATAGTAAAAGTCGAGATAGCTGATTTGAATGCGGTTCGGTGTAATATTTCATATTGTATCAACAATAAAAAAACGTCAATTTTATTTTAACCGAACAGTTTTTAGTAACAGTAATTGTTGATGGGAATAGTATATTAAAAACGTAGTGAAGTAATATTACTATATATTTTTTTAAAGTTTAAAGAAGTAGAAAGGTCAGTGATAATAGTTAACAACAATATTATATTATTGAGATTTTGATATTAAAAATATTATATTAACCAAATGATGCAGATATATTACTTGAGATGGCGTGTATCGTGAGGAGGCATTCCTCACTTTGGGTCCATAGTTACTGATTGCCTGCATCATTATAAAACAATCAAAGAAGTTTCTTTTATATTTTTTCCTACTTTTTTTTTATCTATATTTAAAAATATAATATAATTCTTTTCTATAATAAACGTAGTACCTAATATCCGTACAATTTAAATGGCACTTAAATATAAATATAATCTCTTCTCATTTCCTTAACATAATATTAGCATTTTTAAAATTATAAACTCCAATTAAATTTTCTAGTATATAATTCACAAAGTGCTTCCCTATTCTACGCTATATTCGAGTTCTAGCAAATTAATTTAAAATCACAATGCCTGTAGCTGAATCGTTTCCACTTAAATCTATTAAAGGTCAATTTGTACGGGGCGATTTAAAGTGTAATTAAATTTATTTCGAAGCCGCTACCCAACGCCCAAAATTATCATATTTAGAGAAATAGAAAGTGAAATGATTTATAACTTTATTTTCTTCTTATTGGGGTCGTGGCGCAATGGAGTATTGCTGACTATAAACGGTATGGGCATGGATTCAGCCAGTCCATGTTGGAAAATGTGTATATTAATTTTCACTTTTCTTGCTCTAGAAGACAAAATAGCTATCCGGTAATCAACATTACCGGATTAGAAATTTATAGTCTAAGTTGCACTCAGGATTTTTTTTTATTATAACAATATTTAAACAAAATAAAGTAATAAAATACATTATGGCGAACGACCCACTCAATGCATTAATGAAATTGTGGTCAAAAAAAATTTTAATTAATTAATTACAGCGTTTAACCACTCAGTCTGCAAACACCCTTAGATCTATTAACAGCTGCACAATCTCCGCAAATGAATCTCCTTTTTCTTAGCAACTGTGAAGAGTTGGCTTTTATTTCCGTTTCGAAAATCTTGTTTCAAGAGCTCGAGTTGGTCTCATGATGTTAGGTTTTGTTCGACTGTGTTTTGATTTCGTAATAATAGATGAACGATTTGTCTTGGTTCCTTGGGAGGAATATAAAATCGTGTTTTAAAATTCTTTTTGTGACGCTGTAGATAGAATTAAATGTATGCATATTGTTATATATGTGTGTTAAGTGTGAATATTTTATTTTGCAAATGCATTTTGTAGAAAATAATTTATAATTGAACGAGTTAGTCGAAGAGCGGCGGCAAAGTTTATATCTTAGAACGCGATGATTTTGAATTTAACTTGCGCTGAAAAAAAGACAATGCGCGACGTTCTGATCTGTCACTTAAAACGCAGTCTCGAAAAATTGGCGGAAAGTGGGGAACGGAGTGTCTTAACACTAGATTAAGTTTGTCTATTCTGCTTTGCAGGGAAATTAATGCAATTTGCGACATTGCTCTTTATAGTCTGTAACTTCATAGGGAAAATAAAATAAATAAATCAAATAAATCAGCTTCACGCCGTATGCCGCACACAGTAATTGACGAATACTACTTCAGTGATATATTTCTATTTATTTCATAAATTTCCTTTGTTCTAGAGATCATATTTGCCGTATATCCACTCGCTATCACCTCTGGGACTATAACTTCGAGGTCTGCTTTATGAACTGTCATACTGTAGAATGTATCTTGTATTAGAACAACTAGGGATTATTTTATAGGCACCTTAATAATAGGTTGAGTCATGGAGGTATGAAGATGTTTACAGAATTTCTATTATTATGTATTTTTGTAATTTTTGCATATGATATGAGCACGATGATCGTGTGTTCGATTTCTCCTCGGGGCCTAAGCTAGACAAAGCTTCGAGTTCTTCACTTAACATGCAATGTCTCGAAATTGGGCGGAGAGTGTCAAATAGAAGGTCTGAACTGAGCTCTCACTGGATTCAGAAATGGAATGAATGTGAGAAGCTGTTTCACTGCAATCGTCATTTTCGCCATTAACACTTTAAATGGATATCATAAAAGGATTTTTAATATAATTTTTTTAAATATGTTTTATTTATTGTACAATTTAGATCCTCAAATTCTCAAACGTATTTCTTTCTTATACCACGCACAGTAAAAAGCCATCGATATTCTATGAATGCTTAAAAAAGTTTAAAAACTAAAACTAAGTAGTGACCTCAATAATTCTATCTTTAGTACAAAAGTAAAATAATATTGTAACAAACACATTACCAACAATACCTATACTTCCAGTATACATTAAGTCGTAACAGTTAAAACAATCAGACATCCTTGCATTATTGAACTGTCCATTCTCCCTTGAGCCCTCTCTAGTTGTCAATTTACTCGTGCCACCCCAAATCTGCATAGCTGGGGGTGGAAAACGGGAGGCAAACACAGTCTGGTTTATTTTTTTCTGCATATAGTAGGGTAGGCAGAGGGAATCTAGTGCTAAAACATTCTGTCCTCCACTTTCCGCTGAATTCTTGAACGGCGGAACTCAACGCCACGCGTTGCCTGTTACCAGAGAGAGGAAATCAAAATATGAAATATGTAATTTCTTCGAGAGGGAATCGAACCCACAACTTGTTGCGTTTACATAAATATAATAAAATTTTGGGATAAATATTTAATATAATAAAATAATAATTAATTTACTAAAAATAAGTCTCTCACTTACATTAAGGCTCCTGAGAGGGAGTTTAGTACTCACTATAACTTATATACCGCGGCGTTGCTTTAATTGATTAATTGAAACGTTGCAACGTTGAGCGTAGGCTGAAATACTGAAATTCTGATTTTCACTCTGTTTTTTTTTTGTTAAGTGGTTTACGCGACGCTTTTAATATCTCGATCTCGTCTGCCATTTTGCTGTCTGGGGTGGATTGGGCGGAAATGGATAACGCGTTTCGTTTTATACAATTTTTATGTGAAATATTCTTTATTTTCGCTTTGTTAATAAGATAAAATCTCTGTTCCCTAACTACCGCCCGATTTTCGAGATATTGTGTGTTGAGTAGCAGAATTTAACGCCGCGGTTTGCCGCATTATCCGAGCGACATCATCGATTGGGAATATTGGGAATTATTTAATATCTTATTAATTTATATGTAAAATACACGTGTAAAATTAATTTACTTAAGTAAAAACAATATGTCGGTATCATAATAAAATTTGGAAGCTTCGTTGCTTAATTGATGATAGGTTCGAATGAAGAGTGACTAGCGTTTTAAATATTACCTTGGTCTTTCACATATTTAGATTATGACTTCACGCTGTATCCCACATATAGCAGGGCAAGCGGAAAGAATCTAGTGTTAAGACACTCCGTCCCATAATAATCTGGATTGCAGTGAGAATGTAGTGTCTTATATTTAGTATCCGATCAAAAATTATCGTAAACTTTCGTTATTTTTTTAAACAATTGTCGCAGAAACACAGATGTATTATTTTTTTTAGGTAAGTAATTGTTAAGACCCTCCATTTATCATTTTTTAATAATAAATTAAAAATGTGATGATTACAGAACTCAAGTAAAGTGAAAAAAAAATAGAATCAGTGCTCGACTAGAGTCGATCCATACATCGCGTGTACAGTGAGAGATTTTTCAACTGTTCCTTATGTCAGGTATCATTAATTAAATCTTCACACTGTTTACAATGGAGAGAAGGGAATCGAGAGAAGAATAGACACTTACTAGATCTTAAGACACACCGTTCTTCACTTTTCATGCAAATTCATGACAATGCGAGCAGCATTGAACCCACAACCATCGACTTCGCTATTTATATTAATTTAACAATATAATTTAAAAAAATCTAATTCTTAATACCATATATTATATCACAGCTTACGCCAAATCAACACCGAAAGGCGATAACTCAGTGTTCCAAAAGATTAACGAAGTGAAATGTAGTGAGAGAATTAATGAACTTGCCCCGGCGTCAATTGATCGAATCTGAAGATAGTCGAAACATGTTGGCAGAAATTCTTAAGTCAAATCTTAAGATTTATCTTTTCACGTTTTATTTTTATTGTACTATTAAGTATTTAGGTGTCTTAATGTTTTCCTTTTAAATATTCATTGTTGTAAGTATATCAGGAGGCCGTTGTGGCGCTGGGGCACAAGAAAGAATCATCATCTCTATATATAATAAGACAGTAAAAATATTTTGTCTGTACATTTAGTAATTTTGACTGAAATGGATAGAGGGACACTTAAAAAGAATAATAGAAAGCAAAAAGATTTTTTTTGAATTTCTTGTCTGTCTGTCTGTCGACATATTTTTGTCCACATTTTTCTCTGAAAGTACTGAACCGATTTACTTGAAAATTTCACCAATTGCTTTGTTTTAAGTCAACTTAAGTACTAAAGTTAAAAACTTAGTTCATCAAAATCGGTTCATTAAAAAAAAAGTTATCGTCATTTGAATGAACTCAAGGCATTAGCTTGCCTGCGAATATTATATAGCAATCGCGCTGGTAAGATTCTTGGCTAAAGAATGACATTCGAAACGTCTGGGTTATATGACTGTTGATAAAAATATATATTTTTGAAGCACTATTATATAATATTTTATACAATAAAGTAAACAAAATTGAATTGTTAGTGGAGATTACCTTCATAAATCATAACAGTTAAGTTTA
>JAATLQ010037193.1:49174-68392 GCA_013421005.1 Heliconius erato x Heliconius himera | reverse complement strand
GATATGCAATTATTACAGTTATTTTACAATGAATATTATGAATCCTTCAAATCAATAATTTAACATTTAAGGCTGTTTCTGAATGAGTAAATGAAATTATTCAGTGACATCTGCACATTTAACAGAGTATATTATATAGGTAAAAAGAACATAAGTTATCTATATATAATAAGAAGAGAAGATTTTCGTAAAATATAAACGTGTAGTAAATAATTAGCTTTATGTATATTTTATAAATATCAAATATCAACAATGGTCGTATTTTTTTATTTAAAACAATCAATATCATTTGACGATAATGTCGTAAAAAAATCATATTAGAAGTCATTATAGTTGTCAATCAATTCTGCTTATTAAATCAATAATCATGTATTTTAAGCGGGCGAAGCCGTGGGCTTTACTAATATTTTAATTCCTTTCTTTCTGGCGTTGATTTTCGCCACTTCACACGCAATGCCTCAAACATTCTGCGGAAAGTGGAGACCTTAACACTAGGTTCCCTCTGTCCCTGCTGTATGCGGAATACAATGTGAAGCTGAGAAGAAGAAGATATCAGAACTTTGGTCTGTGTAACAGTGGTTATACAGTTTTTGTCTTGACGTAAATTATTCTCCAAGATTATCTTTGCATGCTCAAATAACGATGTCGTCGTTGATAAAGCTGAACGAGACGATTATATTACCTTTATCTGATAAAACTAAAGAAGATTACTTATTTTTTTATACAAGAAAATCAGATTTACTTTTTTACCTGCATAGCAGGGCAAAAGGAACTTAGTATTGAGACATACCATTTCGCGGTATTGCATGTAGATGGGCGATACTTAACGCCGCGCTTTGTCCGGTTACCAGAGCAAGGAAATGAAAGTAATTCTTTCCTCCGAGTTGGAATCGAACCGAGAAACATAGCGCTTAGAGGTAAAACGCTGTGCCGCTGCGCTACGACGGCAGATATTTCCCACTATTTCTTTTCTTTCTTTCAAAAAAACATTTCCATGAAAATTAATTTCATTTCTTCAAACAGAAACATTCTCAAAGAAATAAGTCATCTTAAACAAAGAAAGTTTGAAAGAGCTTAAAGCTCATTCAGTAAATATTGTGACAAACCACTATTTACTGTCGAAGTACCCTTATTTATTTATTCGTTTCTTACTAAATAAGTAAGGGCCGAATGATGAGTTTATTTGTTTAAAATGAAATTTCGGTCTATAGTTAATTTAATCTGTCTTTGTTGGGATATTTTTCATTTTTTACATTATTATAGGCACAGCGGGAGTGTGTATATATACCTATAACTAAAACTCGTCACTCACCTCTCCATCGATCTGTCTCTTTGTCTGATTATCTGTCACCAGGCTATATCTCATGAATTGTGATAGTTGGGCGGTTGAAATTTTTACAGATAATATAATTCTGTTGCCAGTGTTGTGAGGCAAGTCGTGGCGCAGCGGCACGAAGTGTGACTGTAAAACCGGCTGGTTGTGGGTTCGATCCCCACTCGAGGAGATGAAATATTTACCTAAATTTATATTTCCATTTCTTCGCTCTGGTGTCGAGGTTAAGCGCGGCGTTTAGTTCTGCCACTTAACACGCAATGCCTCCAGAATTCGGCAGAAAGTGGACGAAGTGTCTTAACACTAGGTTCCCTCTGCCTACCCTGCTGTGTTCGGGATACAGCGTGAAGCTGATTTTTTTTTATTTAATTTATAATTCTGTTGCCGTTATAATAGTAAATACTAAAAAACAGAATAAAAAAATATTTAAGGCGGCTCTAATAGTATAAATGTGTTTTTTTTATTGATACTGAACTCGTGGTGCGCGAACTTAGCCGGTTTATTTATTCTGTCGTTGCATATTTTTTTTAAATATAATGCAAGTAGAGGAGGTAGTGATGTAATACTAAATTCTCTAATATGACTCTGTGTTATGTTCAAGACGTGTAACAATAAAACCTGTGCGTTGACTGTCTGTCATTCAGTAATGGAAGAGTTTCATATGGATTGATATGGCCATTACCCATGGTTGCGGTTCATGGATTCGATTCCCAATCGTTAGAATGAATCAATTTTATTGCAGTGTGAAGCTGCAATAGCAATTGCAAGCAAACAAGCAAGATAAATTATTATAATACATTATTATATGAAAAGTAAGAAAAACATTGATTATGACGATACAAAATAATATTTACATAATAAGTAAAAAAAATCTATTTAATCCTTAAGCACTATTCCAATAATATTTCAACCGAGTTGGAACTCTAACAATTTTCAAACAAAATTTTTAACATAAATCAAAGCTCGGATCGTGACTAGAAACACTTGTTATAATACGATAAAACTGTTCCATTTTAGATTCTGTTACAATTCAAAATATATATGTAATATATAGATGTAAATTTATCTCAGTTATTCGAAGGAAAGTAGGGAACGGAAATGTCTTAATGGGAACGCAATTTCTTAACACTAGGTTCCCACCTGCCTACTCTGTTAAATATAGTAATACAATGTGAAGGTAAGAAATGTCTCAATTGAATAAAACCTAACAGCATACAATACTTGGGGAAACTATGTATATTTTATTTATTTTCTTATCCTCGCTTTAATAAACGAAGCGTAGCGTTGAGTACAGTCACTCATCACGCAATATCTTGAAATTTGAATTAGGAAAGTGAGTGTCTTAACACTGTGTTGCAGTCTGTGTTTTACTCTTTTTCCTGCGTAGGAGGGTTCCTATGCAGGAAAAAGACTAAGGCTGCTCTTTACTTAATTTAAGTTGAATGTGTTTTATTATAACACGCACAAAAAATATTTTACCAGTTAAAAGATTTAGAAATTACGAAATTCCACACTATATTTTTTCAATTCACATCGTTATTAGGCAAAAGGTCAATTTCGGTAGCAATTTTTGCAACAAATTCACTAGACAGGCTTAAAAGGAAACCAGAAACGGCGTCACGTGACGGCACATAACGGAGGAAATTACCAATGGCTCCAGGAGACTTGGCGGGGATCGCCAACATTTTTGTGGAGATTGTTTTAATTTTTGTATGTTGCTGAATAAAAATTTAATTAACAATTTTTTTATTAATCTTCACGCTGTATTCCACATTTAGTAAAGTTGACAAAGGCAATCTAGTGTTAAGAAACTTCGTTCTCTGCTATCCGATCAATTTTCGAATCATGTGCTGAGTGTGGGATGCTGCGCTTTGTCTTGTTACCAGAACGAGAAAATAAAAAAAATATCCCGAGAGAGACCGAACCCACAACCGTCGGGTTTACAGTCAGATGCCACGAAGGCCAGAACTAATTAAATAATACATAACATTTTTTTTCATAATCAGGTGCTACTAGGCTTGACCTAGGTACAAGCTTAGAATGAAAATTAATTTGATTTAAGCCAAAATTTAATAACTTAAAGGTTATGTATTTTACCCAATACAATGACATCACTATTATTTTCTTTTTTCAGTTTATCGTCTAATTTGCTTGCTGAGTGGTGAAACTTAACGCTGCGGATACATTAATTATATTAAAAAAAAACCGTTAAAATGTTCTGATTTAAAACATTAAAAAAGGTTGACAGCACCTGTACCAATCGAAAATTAATAACGTCGCGCGCCCGTTGTTTATTGGTCGGGCTAATCGGATGAATCGCGAGCGGCTTTTGTCGGATAAGCGATGAGAGCGCTGTTTCATATTGTGTACAAATTTAATTTTTGTTAATATAAAGAAACAATTGTTTGTTTGTAATGTACAATGTATTTACATAATAAATATTAGGTAGTTTTGTGATAGAAAGCAAAGATGTCTTAATACTGTGTTATCTTTGTTAACTCCTCGAAGGAGAGTATGTATTTAAAAATATTTTAAATATTTCTTATATTCTCATTAACGATGACGTAGCTTATACATACGTTATATTTTATCATTTCCAAAACAACATCTCTGTAGGGAGATTTTTACAAATATCCGGTAAAAAAAAAATTATACGTTTTCTAAATAAGTATTTTTCTTTCCTAAGTGTGGAATAACACTTTAAAAATGTTTAAAAATATTTAATAAATAGTATTCTCTCTTGCCAGACGATAATTCTTAGTAATTATCTTTGGGTAGCGGAAATTTGTAAAAATCTCCCTACAGAGATGCTAACAACATATAAGTTGTAACAAGCGTATAAAAATTTCGACGTAGCTCGATGAGAACGTATGTATGGCTTAGTGGTCAGAGCGCCTGGTTCGAGTCCCGCTACGTTCAAATTTTTATACGTTTTCTAAATAAGTATTAACCGCTATAGAAATTATTCTTGTAATAAAAGTATTAAAAAAATCTAAGTGTAAAAATGCCAAGTTCTGGAGGCATTGCGTTTTGAGTGGCGGAACTCAACGCCGCCGCTTTGCCTCGACACCAGAGCGAAGAAATGAAAATATAAATGTAAATAAATATTTTATTTCCTCAAGTAGAGATCGAAACCAAAACCAGTCGATTTTACTGTCACACTTTGTGCCCCTGCGCCACGACTGGCCTCAATATATTTATATTCAGTATATAAAATACGTATACAGGTAGTTTAAGCGGGCGAAGCCGCTAGTTTTTTAAAATTATAAATTTAGCTGTGTTATGTATAGTTCTTCACCACATACTCCAGCTCTTTCATTTTTACATTCATCAGATCAGACCCCTACGGTTACTACGGTTACTACGGTACTGTATCATATGTGGAAGCCTTCAAAATCAAATATAGCCTAGATTCTGCCTAATAGCTACACAAGAAAAAGCTTCGGTCCAGTAATTTAAAACACAAACAGACAAAAATAAATAAAATCATAGATTCATATTCAATTAATTATTTTTAGGCCTTCTCAATTATTTTTTCTTGTGTTAGGTTTCGAAACTAAACAAAGCGCGTTATCTTCTTACGGAGCCAAGATATCACAATAAGTCATACCCCGGTATGGGAGCAGAATCTACAACCGTCGCGTTAACGGTCATACATACTTTGAATTCAGCATTATTAGCAGAATTAATATAAACATTAAACACGATCGCCAGTTTTATTCTATTATTTCTATAGTTATATTATTTCTATAAGTGGCGCTAACAACACATTCGACAAAAGATACCGTGTACACGGACACTCGATACCTATTCAATTATCAAATTGTCCATTGCATGATATGCATTCTATTTTGTATGTTAGAACGGCATTTTCTAATTGGTGGCTTTGTTTTGAAAATGATTTTATGTTTGGTTTAATTATTAGTATTGGGGCCAGTTTTGGTGTAGGGGCACAGAGTGTGACTGTAAAATCGACTGGTTGTGGGTTTGATCTCCATACGAGGAAATGAAATATTTATTTAAATTTATATTTTCATTTCGTCGCTCTGGTGTCAAGGCAAAACGCAGCGTTGAGTTCCGCCACTTAATACGCAATGTCGTTAGAATTCGGCGAAAAGTGTGGGATGAAGTGTCTTGACTAGTGTCAAGACTACCGTACCGTACTAAGTTACCCTACTGTGTTGTTTATTTGGTGAAATTTTTAAATAGAGATTTTTTCATTCAGTTTTTTTCCATATAAAATATTAGGGAGGGAGAAAGGAAAGGCAGCAACTAATACAAGTACACACCAATAGTGACCCAATTATTTCAAATGGGCCAGATTCAGTTTTTTTGTTATTTTATTACAAAGCATGTTATAAAAACACTAAACAATAGAAAATCCAATTCACCACTTTCACTACTCCCGTCATTATTTTTATTGGTTAATTTACAAGATAAGCGCTGCGTTTTGTGTGTCATTTGTTTCAACACAGATGAAAATATATTTTTATTAACACGCTGTATCCCGCTCACAGCAGGGTAGGTAGAGGGAACCTAGTGTTAAGACACACCGTTCCCCACTTTCCGCCGAGTTCTGGAGGTATTGCGTGTTGAGTGGCGAAACTCAACGCCGCACTTTGCCTCGACACCAGAGCGAAGAAATGAAAATATAAATATAAGTAAATATTTTATCTCCTCGAGTGGGGATCGAACTCACAACCAGTCGATTTTACAGTCATACTCTGTGCCCCTGCGCCACGACTGGCCTTGATGAAAATAATTTGAAAATAATCTACGTATTCATTCTGGTGAAGTGAGGATCCAATTAACAACTGCTGCGCCTTTTATTTAGCTTCACGCTGAATCCCGCACATGGTAGAGTAGGCAGAGAGCTGGTAACCTGTTGAGACACTCCATTCCTATTAAGACACTTCCGTTCCCTATCGAATTATCAAACCATTACGTATCTAGTGACAGAACTCAACGCCGCGCTTGTCTTATTAAAACTTAAACATAATTTCTAAAATCATAAAACAACCACAAAATAAAGAAACAGTAAAATTTTGTTTATCTGCACTGATAAGTGTTTTTTTAGTTTCAACAAACAAATGCACACGTTGAACTATGAAATGAGTTTCCCAAGTGGCTATAAAACTGCGAATCATTTGCAGCGGCATCAGACATGTTAGTCTATAAGTGAATGGGGGCGTGGAATTGCCAATTTCTTTATTTCTCACCATCTGACGCTTTCATGGGGACAGATAAAACTTGTTTTGGATTGTTAAAATTTTATTGTTGGTAATATTGAAATGCTAGTATAAGTTATAATATCATTTGATGTGTCTAGTACGAGTATTTGATTTGTGTTTAAAGGTTTCATAATTGAATAATGAAAAAGTCATTTAATATTAAATTTATTTCATGTTTCAATAAAAAAATAAATAAGAGGCCAGTCGTGGCGCAGTGGCACAAAGTGTGACTGTAAAACCGACTGGTTGTGGGTTCGATCCCTACTCGAGGAGATGAAATATTTACTTAAATTTATATTTCCATTTCTTCGCTCTGGTGTCGAGGACAAGCGCGGCGTTGAGTTCTGCCACTCAACATGCAATGCCTCCAGAATTCGGCAGAAAGTGGGGAACGGAGTGTCTTAACCCTCTGCCTATCCTGCAGTGTGTGGGATACAGCGTGAAGCGGATAAAAAAAAATTAGGCTAAAATTTAATTTAATCAATTACAATATTGAACCTACTACCCCCATATCTATCTTCAAAACCAATTCTTAACATAATTTACATACTAAAAAAGGGTCCAAGTGGCTATAAAACGTCGTAGTTTATAAAGTGTGTAGATGCATAGAATTGGCAATTTCTTTCATTGAGGCCACCTGACGCCCGCACACGCCGCCATGCCGCCTTGTTTCCTCTACACTAGCATCCAATTCGTCGAAACTAATAAGACCTTTAGGTTTAACTGGTTTGGAAATATTTAAAAATTACTTTATTTTATATGTTAAAAAATAAAAGATAACGATAGAAAAGAAAGCGGTGTAAAGATTTTGGAAAAAAAACTAACGACTTAAAAAAATATGTAAAATTAATATAAATTCATAAGTGTTAAACGCAGCTTCACGATTTTTCTCGCATTGTAGGGTAGGCAGGAGAAATCAAGACTTAAGAAATTTCGTTCGGCAGAACTTAACGCTTCAGTTTGTCTACCACAGCTGGGGAATGAAATGGGGTTGAATGACATGATTCTCCTAAGTGAATATCAAATCCAGTTTCAAAACTGTGTGTGTGAATGTCGGAACTTAACGCCGCTGGAAAAAATTTTTTTATTCACTATAAACAAATATTGGAAACAAAAATATTTCTTCCAGTGCCCAAGAAAAACGCCAAATTCAACCAATTTCACTCTAAATACGAAGATATGATTCATATGATTCTTGACGTTTTCAACGTCAAATAATTTACAAACATTACATATAAATTATACAAAAGAAAACCAGTAAATACAGTATATTTACACATTTCACACACGTATTAGCCCTTGTACTAAGTCTAATAAAATCTTATCAAGACAACTTGGAGGGATGAACTAGTTTTTTAATAAAAGTAAGAGGGCGACTCTAACAAAACAAGTTGAGATGTTGAAATTAAGCAAAAACGAAATTAAAAGTCGACCGGCGGACTTCTTAGCGGATACACTAATGAACAAACTTTTATTAGTCACTCCGAGAGGTCACTTCCATTGGGCCATAAAACCAGAGAGGTTTTTTAATTTTTTTGTAGATTTAAAGATATCTCTAAGAAATTGAGTTGGATTTTTATTTCTCCGCTCTGGCAAGACTTACCGTGATGTTAAGCTCCGTGGCTTTTTTTTTGGCAAAGACTAGGCAAACTAGCGTTCGGGTCACCTAATGGTAAGTGATTACCGCCGCCCACGACCCCGTGCAACTCCAGAGGAGCTACAGGTGCGTTGCTGGCCTTTAAGGTGGAGATAGTCGCGCTTTTTGAAGGTTCCCATGTTATATCGACCTGAAAACACTGCCGCGGGTTGGCCATTCCACAGTTCCGTGATGCGTGGAAGGAAGTTCCTACGAAACCGCACAGTAGTGAAGTTCCACGTATTCAGGTGATGTAGATGATGCAATACATATCGTACATCTACTTTAATCTTATTTAATATTTTTACTTAAATAAAAAACAAAATTTTTTATATCTATAATTTTTACTCACCTTTCCAATGGCCTAAAAATAAGGGCGCAACTTGTTCTATATTCGATGAAAATAATTTTTCGTCTTCGCCTTTGTTAAAATTTATATTGCTTTGAAATAAAAAATTACAATTCCCACGCCTTAAAAAGCTCATTTTGGAAAAATGATGTAGTATTAATGACAGTTAAAAACAACATTATATTTTGCTTAAGTTAAAGAGATTTACAGTTTTAATGTCGATCACCAATTTTCTGTTGAATTAAATTAAAATGCTTTCTTTTTATCAGCTTCTCTCTCTATCCCGCATATAGCTGGGTCGAGGCATAGAATGTTGAGTGGCGGAACTCAACCGCGCGTTTTTTTGCATTGTTAACAGAGCGAAGAAATTAATAAATAATAATTCACAGTTCTACGCTTGTGCCACTGCACCATGTCGGCCTCAAAATGCATAGGTATCGATATATTTTATAGATTTTTTTCGCATACATGGTATTATTTCGCATATTTAACCATTTCTCCGGTCTAGTAACAAGGTATAGTGCGGCGTTGAGCTCTGTCACGCATCACGCAAATCCTCATGTATTTAGAAAAAGAAAATAATATTATTTTTTTTTAGCTTCATGCTGTATCTTGCACATAGCAGCTAGGATGACGGAACCGGTATTGAAATTTCCATTAAACGCTTCCGTTATTTACTTTCTGCGTTCATTTCGACTTTTTACTATTTTTCTTTTTTAGAATTTTCGAGGGTTTGCGTATTGAGTGGTTAAGCTCAACGCTGCATTTTGCCTCATTACGTTAGTGAAAAAATAAAAAAATATATTTCGTTCGTCCGAATAGGAATCGAATCCACAACCACCGAGGTTACAGTCGCCTTTATACCTTTACGCCCCGACGGCTTTATATTTGTTTTCGTTTTATAATTTTTTAATTTTCTAGATTCCATATAAAATAACAACAACCTATTTAAGGCTTTATACACATAAACTGAACTATAACAGTATTCATAAAAAAATATTATGTACATAAAGATCAAGCTAGGCCTCTATAACAAAATAATAAAGGACTATTAATATTTTAATTTGATCTTTTGTATCATTTTATCCTTTTTAATCAGAGAGAACATTTTCGTTTTTTTCCCTATTATTAAATAAATAATAAATATCGAAACTCAACGCCGCACAGTGCTGTAAAATATACGTCTTGTCGAAAGTTTACCTTTTAAGGAGAGTCCATCAGCGTATTTTACTACATTGTTTATCATTATATATCTTGATGTGATTTAGCATCAATCCCTGCAGACATATTTCTAAATTAGATAACCGATACCCTATATTATCTATTAGTGATTAAACATCGATAAAAGTAGGAAATTTTTATTTTTTTTATTTTTATCACTTTCGCAGAACTGTGCGCCGCAATTTATATTTAAAAGGTAGTGGAGCAATCAGTGTGTAATACATATTTTAAAATATTTTTTTAGCTTCACATTGTATCCCGCATATAACAGGGTAGATAACCGTAGATTCCTACGGTTAAAACTCTCCGTTCCCCCATTTTCTGCCCAATTTTCGAGACATAACTTGTAGAATAATGGAACTTAACTCCGTGCTTTGTTTACCAGAGCGATACAATCAATATAATACCATCATTGCTTCGAGTGGGAATTGAATCCACAACCGTCCTGTTTACAGTCAGCCGCGAGACACTTGTCCAACTGCGCCATGACGGACTCAGATACTGGTGCTTGTTATATAAGTAATTCAAATGTCCTTCTTGTTTTCGTCAATCGTATAAAATTGGCAAGAAAGGTAGAAAATTTGTAAGATTCTTCGTACTCATTACAAAAGTTTACTCAAGAATGTAGAGCACTGCCGGGGGACGAAATCTTGAGTTTAATTGTTTTGTTTTTAGTTAGTTGTATTGTCTTTTCATTTTGATATACTTCTACCTATACTTCTATACCTTTCTTATAACAAATAATCACAAAAAATGAATTAATTATTTTTATTCACAAAAATACTAATAATAAAATGTTAATTTCTTGAAAAAATTACCCTTTACGTCTGAAAGTAATTAATTTATAGTACAAGTATATTTTATCATCAGAGGCCAGTCATGGTACAAGGGTAACAAATATGTGATCGTAAACGCGGCAGGTTGTGGGTTCGATTTTCATTCGAGGAAATACAATATTGAATATTTTAATTTTCCCAATCTAGCAATAATGCACAAGTAACAAAGTAAAGTACTCGTAGTTAAACTCCGCCACACAATTGCATATTGTACTTCCCGTTAATATACAATCCTGGAATTCGGATGGAACCTGTAATATGCAAATCCAACTCGTATTATACCGTTTTTTATCTTCATATATAGTTTCACGGCGTTCTGTGATTGATATAAAGACGATACAACATATCGTTTTTTTTTCTTTGTTATACTCTTACTATCTCCCTGGAATGCCCCTACGATTTTATACAGGCGACAAAACGGTTTGATAATTATATTAAGAAATACAAATATGTAATATATTATACTTTTTTACATATTTCTATTAATTTATCTATTTATGTTTAATAACATATTAGCTAAAACATAAAAAGATTCCCCGTATTTTGACGTTTCTGCATTTCGAATCTCACTCAGGGGAATAAATTGTTTCTGTATTGTTTGTCATTGTTTGCTCTGGTAAAAGGACAAAGCCCAGCGCAGCGCATTGAGGCCCGCCACTCAACACGCAATGTCTTGAAAATTAAATGGAAAATGAGAAACGGATGACTTAACATTAGACTCCCTCTACCTTCCCTGATCTATACTGTATCCGTATAAGAGAGATAGAGATAAGAAAGAGTAAAATATTTTTATTATTATGCGGTGTTTAAAAGTAAGAATTAAATAGCGCATTTTAATAGAGTATCAAAGTGCTCGAAATGTTTATCACAAGTCCAGGCAAGTTTTATTTATGCGAAAACTTCTTTCATTTTTCTTTCTACAGCTGCTTTGTATCGCTACGAGATATAAAAATAGTGTTTGTTTTTATGCTAATCAAATATATTTTTTATATATTTAAAAAATATTTTGTCTTTAACGCGAAATGGAAAACCAAAAATTTTAAGGTTTTAAATAATAACAAAAATAAATAACTAGAATAACTGAGAACGACAACTAAAAAATATTGCGTTATTTTCATTTTCTCACTCTGGTAAGAAGATAAGCCGCGGCGTTGAGTTCCGTCATTCATCACGCTATGTCTTGAAAATTGGAGCTACACAGTTTTTCTGCTTAACATAAGCATTAGCTTTTTTTCACGCACCATACTGCGGTATGCAGCAGCATAGCAAGGTAGGCAGAAGGAGCTAGTGTTAAGAAACTCCGTTCTCTATTATTCTTCAAATTATCTGGGCATTGCGTGTTAAATGGCAGAACTAAACGCTGCGCTTTGTTTCGACACTAGAACGAAAAAATAAAAATATTAAATATTTAATTTCCTTGAGTGGGAATCGAATACACAACCTGCCGCTTTTATTTTTTTGGCATATATTTCCCAGGCGCACATTTATGGCCCTGTGTCACGACTGGTATCAAGTAGGCTTATACATTGTGAATATTTATTTTTATTCAATAAGTAAATTCAGTATTTTAAATGACTCTCTTTTTAGATGCATCTATTATGTAACGTTACCTCCTTCTTACGTTCTCCATACAACGAGACGTCGTCGCCATTAGTGGTCAACTTTCACATTCAGAATTCAATAATCAAAGAAAAGAACATAAAAGACATAAACTTCATATTTTACGACATATTCTATAACTTTTAAATAATCTTAAGAAATTGTTGCCAATAACTTTTTATTTACTAATCTGCACGTGAAATCAAACCCACTGCCCTCGATTGGTAATAATCAAAATTGTAGGTAGTTATATGTATAACTTTTCATTAGATTGCCAGATTACAAATGGAAAATCTTGAAAAAGCTTTTTCTTTGCACAAAGTCAACTATTTCAATTAAGAAGCTCGTAACGTTCCATTTCAAGCTTATTTAAAGCATCGCATCGAAGTTTTCAATTCTAAAGCGCCTTTGAATCGTATTAATATTTTAGAATTGCCTTGCCAAATAAAGTATATTAATAATATTTACGTAATTTATCATAGCAACCGTCAAAACGAAAAAATAATTACATCTCTCATAAAAAAAAATACGTCTCTCTCAATGTTCATTATTTTTATTACTTTGTTTATATTTTTACCTATCAGATAAGAAGTTTTTTTTAAGATAAAGAAGCTAACATGACGCAAGAAGAAAAAACGCGGCGTTGAGTTCCACCATCCAACACACAATGTCTCAAAACTTTTGCGGACATTGACGAACGAAGTGTTTGCTTGTTGTTCTATTAAGTTTTCTCTGCCTATATACTATTTATGCGGGATACAGCGTGAAAATAAAAGAAAATGGTTTGTCTTATATATTTAAACAAAAATAAAGTATTATGCTGTTTAAAAGCTTAATTAAATATTTAATATTTCAACATTATATTACGTTGCAAAAAAGTTTGGACTTTGTCGTGTTATCAGCACTTTACTAAGTCTCTTTGTGTAGCTTTCAAGCAAGTTTTGTTTTATGTTAAAAGTTATTTCATATTTCTTATTTAACAGTTCATACGATGGAAAAACAAAATAATACAGCGTGTATTGAAATGTATACTATTTTTTCTTACTTTTAAGCTTCACGCTTCATCCCGCATATAGCGGGGTAAAGAGAGATAACAAAAATTCGCTAGAAAATGGGAAACGTAACTGTATTAATGGAAACGGAGTGTCTTAACACTAGATTCCTAGGTTCCCTCTGCCTACTCAGCTATGTTTGGGATACAGCGTGAAGCCAAAAAAAGATGGTATAAATGACAAAGCAAGCTTATAAAATATTTACTTGTAATGGCCAGCTATTAATATTTCTAAATTAGCGGAAAATCAAGTTATCTATCAGCACATTCTCAATTACGCTTTACGCTTCTTCTCATATAGCAGTGTAGAGTGGGCAGAGAGAACCCATTGTTACGATATTCTCTTCTCCATATAATGCCCGAATTCGAGACATAGCTTTTCAGGCTAAAAGTCAGAACTCAACGCCGCGCTTTATTTTGCCAGAACGAGGAAATGAACGCATTTAATTCCCTCGTGTGGGAATCAAATCCATAACTATTGTATTTTTAGTCACATGCTGTCCAGCTTATCTATTAATATAAAAAAAGTTCACAAAAAAATATTTTCTTTATAAATTCATTATTACAACACTTTTCAACCAAAATATTTCTCATGTAAATCATACAACATACTCATAAAAACTATCATATCTAAATTTATTATAACACTAAACAGTAGTGGTCCTACCAATAAATTGTACGCCGGAAATTAGAGCTATAAAACTGGAAACATCCTCCATAGTTGAACAAAATAATTTATAAACACATATAACTTATTTATTATATAATACTATTATTTGCCTACCGGCTTTGCCTGCGTGGATAATATATGTAATAGGGTAGGTAGAGGTTAGTGTTAAGACACTCTGTGCGGCACTAAGATGCTTCCGTCCCTGACTTTAAATCGAATTCTTACATTTTCAGTGGTGAAACTCAACGTCTCAATTAAAATATTAAATATTTCGTTCCCCTGAGTGGGAATCGTACAATCGTTGCAGGTTTTGTTCTAATTCTGAAGTCAAAATATATTAATTATGAAAATATATTATTGAGGCCACTCGTTACGCAGGGGCACAAAGTGTGACTGCAAAACTTACTGGTTGTGGGTTCGATCCCCACTCAAGGAGATAAAATATTTAATATGTACCCAAGTGTTAAGACACTCCGTTCCCCACTTACTGCCAAATTCTGGAGGCATTGCGTGTTGAGTGGCAGAACTCAACGCCGCGCTTGTCCTCGACACCACACGCGAAAAAATGGAAATATAAATTTAAGTAAATATTTCATCTCCTCGAGTGGGGATCGAACCCACAACCAGTCGATTTTTCAGTCACTGGCCTCATAAATACTATAACGATAATAATATAACTTGTCAATATTGTATTAAAAATTAAATTACTTAACGGGGCCCTGGTAGGGTGGCGACAGAGTAAATTAAAGAGGGTTACTTACCTTATTTGTTTTAATATAATTTATAATTTAAGTATTTGATACTGACTGTATTTATAATATGATATTTTAAGCCTCGTGCTGTATTTCTCATACCACGGTAGACTGAGGGAATTTAGTGCTAAGACACTCCGTTCTACATTTCTGTCTCTGTTGAGTGGCGGAACTCTACGCGGCCATTTTTTTAACAATTGTTGCTTTTAGCATGTTTAATGCTACTTAAATAAAAGCGTTTTGCCAATATTATTTAACGAGTCACTCAAAAGGCCACCAAAGTATAACTACATATATTAGAAATGGACATACATATTAGAAAATGGAATAGTTTGTTTAATTGAACCTGTGATTCTTAGTTTCTACTGGCTCAAATTGCAAAATTATTTTTTGTGCATAGTCCATTTAGCGAAGAGGATTATAGGCCATGTTTACTTATCGATTGAATTAATCGATTCGATGTAACCTACTTTACCTGTATTCCGAGTCACCACGGGTCTAATCAGTATGCGTCATCTATCTATTTGATCATGCTGATGAAACCGCAGGAAATAGCTAGTAAAGTATAATTGAAATTTAATATATATTTTTTAAATCATTTCATTACCAAAATAAAGAAAATCAGAAACAATAATATTTATTGACTCCAATACTTACATTCACAAAAACGAGTTTCTTTTTAATAAAAAATCTAAAGAAATCTTTTAATAAAAATATAGGCTTAAGACGGTATTGATTCTAAGAGCAATCGAGCTTTCGCCATGAAGAGGGTGGAAGCATTTAATTACTTATGATTGAAAGTCCTCGCGGGGGCTGGTTTTGTGGTGAACGTACGTTACGTTTCGTGCTTGACCTATTATTTAAGTTATTGTTAAGATTTTACTTGTATTGAAGTACTAGTTTAGAAGACCAGTCGTATATTTTGTAGTACAGAGAAACATAATTTAGTTTTTATTTCAAGATAAAGATTTTATACTATTATACTATATATATGGGATTTCACAAAATATAATAAGCAAACTTCTTTTATGAATAATCTTTTGTACATCTTTTATTATGATACTGACTAATAAATAAAATATATAAAAACACAAACTACCACTTATAGGAAACACTATTAAATTAATAGATAAATATTTGTTTTAGAATAAGATTTCATATATTCCAACAAATTACTCATTTGTTATTGGTAATTACTAGTAATTTATTAATATCGTTCTTTACTTTTTTGCTTATTATGGTAGTATAAGAGAAAATATAAATAAATTAAAAAAAGATTATTTTATAGGTCACTTACTTATCAGTTACTAATATAATAAACGAGTAAAATTTATCGATTTTATTAATAATGGAATGATTTTTATAATTATAATTTCAAATTTAATAAAATTGCAGATGTTTGAAGTGAAAAGAAACTAATATAATAATCAAAAATTAAGGTTGTTTTCATATTTAAAGCCAATTTCAAATCTAAGAATGCTTCTATTCACCCCATTTCACGATATCATAAGTACCATAAATTATTTTCTTAATTTTGGATAATAATGCCAGGTGACATGTCAAGTAATTGAATACCTGTTTCATAAAAACTTTTAGAAACAGATTTGTCTCATGCCAAGATAAATTGGGTACCCTAACCCTTAAAATCTATATTTTACTTAGGAATAACCTTTTGTCTGTGTCTGCATCCGTATGATCAAATATTTTTTCAAACCAGTAGTTTCTGAGATATTGTGTATATGTGTATATTAACCAAACACGCAAGCAATATTATTATAGAAAACATAGACAATAAATAAAAAAAATCACTGTAATAGAAACCATGGTGATTTTGATTAAACTTTACAGTGTATTGAATCAGAACAACGCAAAGCGTGAAACATTCAATACATTACATCCACTACACAGACGGATAAATATAAATGAACAATATGTATATGCATGAAAAAATTGTACATGCATTTTAAGTTTTATATGTGACAAGCTGGGGTTTTGTTTGAAAAACAGGCATTTTCCATACGTTTTTTGATGACTGAGATAAGCAAAGCGATCATTGATAAATATAGATTTTTCGTTACTTCTCTTCTATAAAAATCTATTTAAACAAATTTATTTAAATTTCTGTGATATAAAAGTGTTTTATGTTTACATAGAGTATAGTGGGCTAATCTCTTACGTACCCGAAGCTAGGCAGATTGATGAAACCCAAACAGCAGTTAACCGGATCAATCGAATTATAACGACTGTTGGCATCAAAACAGGAATACGAGTTGCTTGCCGGGACCCAGAAGGAAAGAAGTAAGCACCTAAAAGCAGAATAAGCAAGTTTTCCGTTTTGGTAAAATGTGCAAGAACAGATAGATTCCAGCAACTAAGATGCTTAGACAAAACGAAAAGAAGGCCACCGCTAAGCAAATCTGCTGACCGACACAATCTTAATAAATTTTAGTTGCCTACACACACCCTACTACTACCTCGCGAGCGATCCAACACTAAATTAGAACAGAGCGTGTCGCTAAGTGTTTTGTAGTTGCTACGCCAATTTTTATAAGACAGGATGTGATATAGAACGTCCCCATATTGATTATTAAGGACACGACTTTATAAGCGCGTTAAACTATTCGTCGGGCTATACAAAGGAAGGCGACAGGAAGTCCAGCGCGAAGCGAGTTAATGTCCAAAATTCAAGACCTACTGGTGTGGCGAAGCACTGTGGATGCATTCTGCCTGATTTAAGATATATAGGACCTTAGGTCAATTTAATATTTGTCTAAATATTTTTTTTTGCGAAACCGTCGTGGCTCCACGGAAGAGCGAAAAGCGATGACTATGAATTAGATCCTTAATTGAGAAAATTAATAGTAGAGTATTTAATTTATTTTTATTTCTTTTATCTGGTAATTATCGCACAATGTTGTGCGGTGAGAAGATTTTCAAAAATTGGACAGAAAGTCATTTTTTTTTGTTAAGTTACTCATATTTTGTACAGATGGAACCTAGTGTTAACTAAATTCTCTCTGAATATCGCGGATAAAAGTGTGAAGCATTTTCTTAAATCATTTTGAAAACAAAAACTTAACATTGAATTAGAATCAATAAAGCGTGTTCGCAAATTTTGATTTTCGGCAACGTTCATGAAAAATAAAAGTAAAAAATATCGGAGGTCGATTGGACGAATATTAAAAAGTCAGCCGAGCATTATTAAACTGCCTATCCCGGTTATTTGTTGGTTGCTGGGAATTTGATAAATGCATTTTTAAATTAATAATGTAATAGTCTTCTTATATATTTCTGCTCTAATTTCACACTTTATCCCGAAAAAGCAAGGTCAGCAGCCAGGATACATATATATATATACCCTCAAAAACTCTATAGAATACTCTATTGAGACCAGTCGTGGCGCATCGGCACAAAGTGTATCTGTGTGTCTGTAAGACCGACTGGTTGTGGGTTCGATCCCCACTCGAGGAGATGAAATATTTACTTAAATTTATATTTCCATTTCTTCGCTCTGGTGTCGAGGCAACCGGCGGCGTCGAGTTCTGCCACTTAACACGCAATACCTCCAGAATTCGGTACAAAATGGGGAACCGAGTGTCTTACACTAGTTTCCCCCTGCCTACCCTGCTGTGTGCGGGATACAGTGTGAAGCTGATGTATTTATTTTTTAACTCTATAGAATTTTGTTGAACAGTTTTTCCGTCAGAAATAAAAAGATATTGCGTTTTGAGCAGCGAAACTCCTCGGAGCGGAGCGCCGTGTAATGTCGAGTGAGATATAGACATAATTTCATATAATCATTCGCTTGGCTTCGAACCCACTATCATCACATTTACAGTCACACAATTAATTTACAGAAAAATATATTATAATACTTTCAAGGATTAAAATGATGTTACAAAATAATCCGATTTATGTATCTAATTTTTTTATCTTAATCCGTTAAGCCAATAAGTATGATCTCAACATAATACAAACCTACGTATATTTAAAAAAAAACACTTCACAATGTATTCTAAAATAAACATTTTAATTTTTTTGTAAAATTGCAAATGTTTAACATTTATTAGAGGCTGTTATGGCTTAAAGGACAGAGTCTGACTGTAAACACGACGGTAGCAGGTTCAATTCTCAGTTAGGCGAATGATTATTGTCAATTTCGTCCTCTGGTAGACAAAGCACGGCGTTGAGTTCCGTTACGCATCACACAATATAGCGTGGGGCACACAGTGTCCTAACGCTAGGTCCCTTCTTTCTACCCTGCTATATGACCGCATATACAGCGTGAAGCTGAACATATTTATCACGTTTTAAATATCAAGCTTCCTTCTACGCATATTTACAAAGGCGTCTTATAAAATATATTTCAACATAACCCACCTTGGCCTACAAATAAGTAATATTTGTGCGAAAAAATACACTTTGGAAAGCGTAGTAAACCCTTATATCAACCTTTTAAACGCGGTGAAACGAGCTCTAACGTCCTTTTTGGCCTCTAAGGCACTATACGCATTACGCATTAACCCGCCGCCGCCGGTCA
>JAATLQ010037193.1:0-49164 GCA_013421005.1 Heliconius erato x Heliconius himera | reverse complement strand
TATCACGTTTTAAATATCAAGCTTCCTTCTACGCATATTTACAAAGGCGTCTTATAAAATATATTTCAACATAACCCACCTTGGCCTACAAATAAGTAATATTTGTGCGAAAAAATACACTTTGGAAAGCGTAGTAAACCCTTATATCAACCTTTTAAACGCGGTGAAACGAGCTCTAACGTCCTTTTTGGCCTCTAAGGCACTATACGCATTACGCATTAACCCGCCGCCGCCGGTCACGATCCGTTCTGTCTGTGTAAATATTATCTATGGAGATATATTATTATATGTGTTATAAATATTATTCAGTAAAAATATTTTAAATTAATTTTTAGATCAATAAAAATACATCATTTGCACTTCGTCGCTCTGCTATAAAAAGGTGCGGTGTTAATCCTGCCAATCAACGCGCAACGTCTATGGCGGAACGTTAAGAACGGAGTGACTTGTCACTAAGTAACACTAAGTCTGTCAATTTAGAAATACATGAATAAATTTTGATTACCTTACCTGTGTAAACACGGCCTTAGCTCTACACATTTTAAGAAATTTTACGTTAAACAAACCTTGTGTGCCATATGTGTACATTTTTATAATATTATCTTTATACTAGTTTTCGCACAACATTTCGTTTGTGTGACTTATAAAAATTAAAATTTTCCCCCTTTCCATAGGAATTTTAGGAAATCTTTCTGTAGTTCCAGAGTTCTATACAAAATTTCAGCGCTCTATCTATTATGTCTTTTCGGCCGTCCGTTGCCTATCAATCACTCAGTAACGGAAGAGTCACTTGATATTACATAGATGTCATGTTGGTTTGGACACTCCATTCTTGCGCCACGTCCCTGCGCCACGCAGGTCTCTTTTACTAAAAAATATAACCTTTTTGCACTGAGCTGCAACGATTTCAATTATAATATTAAAAGATTAGTCTGCATATTTGCGTGTCTGGTCTCTGGATGTCCGAATCACAAAGCAAATTAACGTTGCGCTATAATTTTAATTTCGGCGTCCCGCAAATATGAAGCGTGCTTTTGAACATTATCTTAATATATTTTGTTATCAAATTTTATACTATTACTTTAAAAGTTTTCCAAATTAAGATAAGATAATTAAACAATTATTAATAATTTTAGAATAGAATAGAATACATTTTATTGCGCTCCGAAAAAAAATACAAAACAAATAACAGAACAATAACAATATATGTCTATAAGATCTATGTAATGACATTTTATTATATAATTTTAATGTATTAATTTCAAAAAATCTTTTAACCCGTAGTCTTGAAGGTAAAATAGGTAACACGGACGGCGAAGTGGATCTCACAGACTGGTTTACTAGATATCAGTTATATCTATCTATACTTTATTCATTAAAATCATAAAATGAAAATTTATTTATATAATTAATTAATAACATTATTACATTTTGAAAAAACAAGAATAAATAAATAAATTAATTAATTAAAACAATATATTATAATATTTTTCTATATATTTCTATTATAATATTTTTAATACAAATGTATTTATTTATTGAGGTAAATAATTGATATAAAAATATTGTAATATATTACGTTTTAATTCATTTACTCATTTATTTATTTAGTCTCTTTTTCCTAAATGTAACAATATTATTAACTAATAATTAAAAAAATCATAATTTTTTAATGGTATTTTTATAGGAAAATACATTTTCATTAGAAGAATATCAACTCAACACAGCGATTACGTGGATAGCGAAATATCATCGTCATAAGATTGTAAAATTTCGTTTTTCTGTGTTACTAGGATGACTGTGTCTCAAAAAGCTGAAACCGTATAATCAGACAATAGAGAGTCCGATTTTTAAAATATCGGTGGTAATCGACAGTTTTTTTTTCACTTGGGCACAAATAAAATACATGTGAGTATATTATATTAGCCACTTAAATTATAAACAACAAGCAAAAAATCAATATTAAAGTCATAAATTCACGGTAAATGATTAAAATAATGGTACTAAATTGTTACACTAATTGACTCTCTGCGTCTCTGCGGTCTCACATACCCTTTTTAACGTTGTGTTCGTATAACCTCCAATGCAATTGTTCCACGACTAAAGGGTCATCTGCAGCGATTAGAACAACTCGACAGTTCCACCTCCTAAAAATAAAGGCAAAATTACATGTTTATAATTACTGAACTACAAGTGAAATAAAATGCGACGGGTCTCACATACCCTACCCCCATGACGCCGGGTTAAGTTATAGGGATACCTATTTCACCTATTTCGCAGCTAATACACATTAAAATTTAATATTCCTTAAAAGTTTTAAAACGGGTTACAACTTGCAGACGACTTCAATATTTTTTCGTCATGTAAGGTAGCTTTTAAAAGCTGTAATGGTGCACATGTCTCCCATAAATTGCTTAAAAACGAACATTAATATACTTTAAACTATTAAGAGATGCACGTATTAGATACTCAGGGATCCTTTTAAAATTATTTATATTTGAATTTATATAGAATTTAGTCGTAGTGTAAAACAAATGATGAATTGTTCAAAGTCATGAATTTTCAAAAAAAAAAGGGTACTGAATGATTTTTCATGAAACCGTCGCAGCGTAGCGGCACAACGTCGAACTGTAAAAGCAACAATAGTGGATTTTCCTTCACACTCAAAATAATAATTTACTTTCAATTCCTCGCCCTGCTAACAAGACAAAGCGCTGCGTTGAGTTCCGCCATTCAACACGCAATGTTTCAGAATTGGATGGTATGTAGTGAATGTAGTGTCTCAAAACTAAGTTCCCTCCGCTTACTCTGCAATGCGGGACAAAGCGTGAAGCCGCATATATAAATATTCATGGACACAGAAGATTATTTTAAAAATAAACAGTGTTTTAAATTAATTAGCGTTACGTCGTTTCCATGCAAAAGTTTTATTCATTTTACTTCAACTGTTGATGAAAATTGACCTGAATTTATATAAAGTAATTTAATGTACTGTGTATGCGAACTTAAATTGGATAAAGAGAAGCTTTTTGACTATTGGATCAATGTGTATTGTACACACACAAGTCAAATTTAATTTTTTTATCATTTTTTATTTCTACTTTTTAAATTAGGGTCTCTTTTTTATTTTTTTTTTTGCATATTTTGCTTAGTTGAATTAAATACGGCGTTGAGTTCCGCTGAACTGAACTTTGACATAATATGATATGAACAATGTCTCTAAGCGTGAAAAATTAAAGATTTCCGTTTTATTCCCTATATAGCAGGGTAGGCAGAGTATACAGCGTTAAGATACAACGTGCTTTGCTTTACGCATGAATTTAAGACATTGCATGGCATTGCCGGAACCTAAGGCCGCATTATGTGCTGCCAGAAATAAAAAAGAGAAAAAGTGCAATTGGCAAATTAATAATTTTTGGTTAGTTTGTGTCTCTCATATCTCTATATGTAAATAAAAATAGAAATTTATATTTAGTATTTTAAATTCTCAGAAGGAATAAATAAAGCGTTAATTTAAATAATAAACGCCGTTTGCTTATTTATATATGTCTAACATTTTATATAATTTATTAAAATAAACGAATAAAATTTCTATTAAAATAAATATGAAATAAAGTATCTTCACAAAGATAAGAGAGATTTTTATATTTAAGACATGCTGTTTTAATCTACAAAGGGAATTTACTCCAAGTTGAAAGGTTATGGCGTTTTCATAATAATGTATCTAATAATATATTTTATTACTGAGTATGTGGTAAACAATGCACAGTCAAAAGAAGCGGCGTAGAACGCAGATTTTTCGCATGTAGGTTCCTAATGTTTTAGATGAGAACCGTAATAGAAGATTTCTCAAAATTCTAACAGAAATGGAAGGAAGCGAAAATTTTATGTTTCACGTAAACGAAGTTACGGGTAGCAACTGAATTAATATGATGAAACCGTATATATGCTATATATATATATATATATATATATATATATATATATATATATATATATATATTTAGTAGTATAGTTTTTTTTTCAGTTTCAAGCTGTATACCTCTGTGGAGCAGGGAAGGCGAAGGCCGATGTTCTTACGTACGTTTTCTGAAGATATTGCGTGTTGAGTGGCGAAACTTAACACCACGCTTTACCTTGATACCAGAGTGAAGAAACGAAAATATTAAATATTTCACGAGAAAAAGATAATGCGTCCAATTTTCTTTTAGATAGTCATATGCGTATACATGTTTACATAAAAAAAATTAGCTTATTGTTTTTGAAGATAAATTTCTCCAGCCAACACTTAATGTCTCTAAATTCTAATTCATATTAAAAGTATTCTTTACTCAAATAGACTTTTACAAACACTTTTAAAACAGATGAATACATGACCATTATTCTCTTGGCGAGCAGTTCGGTTGAGAAATGCAGGCAAGTTAACAATTCTTAAAACAAACAGAATGTAGATAACGCAGAGCTTTACTATTTTCTATTTACGTACTCACAAAATATTTACATTTCATACAAGTATTAAAAAATATGTTACAGACATTTAAAACATCAGCTTTTTTTAAATATATACGAAATACTATAATTACGTAGGCAATCAATAATACTAGACTAGCACTGGCTGGGGCTACGGGATTCAAGATATTCTTCCATGGACCATGATAACTTCATGAACCATCAAAAATAATAATAATAATAATAATAAGTTAAGCTTATAACTTGCACCATACAGTAGTTCACACCAAGTAGGCTATAAATCTTTCGTTTGTCGCCGGCAGATGGTGCTGGTGTCCAGGTTTTTACCATAACTCTGTAACAAAGCACTCTTTCTAAGATATACCTGAATCGTGAGAATATATGAGCACTTGTACTAAGGAAATATTTTTTTTGTGAAAAATTTTTCGTTTAATAATAATAGGTAATATGCAGTTGTTATTCATTTGAAGACTTTTTCAATAGAAATTATGTTTAAAAATTAAACAACTTGTAAAGTAAAAACAAAATTTTGTTTTAATTCTCTATATTTTTTGTTAATGTCATTTGAAGATATTTTTGTGTCGAGTTTCAACATTCTACGTATAAACATAAAGGGAAAGTGGAGAACGGAGTGTTTTAGCACTTTAATATTGCGTGAAAAAGAGGAATAAGACTATAAAATAACTCTATATATTGAAATTATTAAAAACATAACTGCATACACTTTTTAGACTGAGAATCAAAAGAACTGAAATTCAATCGTCAAATTTTCTACATATGAATTTATATATTAAAAACATATATATCTTAATCTGGGGAAATTATTAAACACAGCATTGAGTTCTGCCATTGAACACAGAATGTCTTAAAAATTGGGTTGAAAGTGGGGAACACAGTGTTTTAACACAAGACTCCCTTTGCTCATCCGCATATATATATAGCCTACCTTATAAGCTAGATACTGCATGAAGCGAAAAAGAGGAAAAAATAATATTAAAAAAAAAACATACTTTGTAACCGCTTTTAAATAACGCTGCCAACCATAACATGCAAGCGAAATGAATATAAAACATTTATTTCAAGCCCTTACATGGTTATTAATATAGTGCTCTACTTTACAAGTGTAACGTTACACTCTAGTTCAAAAGCAAGACCCAGATTTAATGTGCTACCATGATGTACTATTGAAAATACCAACCAACCGAAATAAACTTGTAGAACTCAATGAATAAAATATGTTTAATATGAAAAATATAAAAAATCTGCATTAATATTTATTTTTTTCGCTTTATATTAACCTACTTGTTAAGTAGTCTCTACGTAATATAATTTGTTTGTGGTAAGTATGTGGTTTTTATTTGTAAAAAAATGTTAAATAATCATTGATGATGGTCGGCATTCAGTATGTGCTAGGAGAGTATATGGGAGAGTAGAATACTAGTATTCTGCTCGCGACTTCGCCCGCTTTGACTACATTACCACCTAAAGTAATCATTTACATATTAGAGTATCTTTTATATTACTTTATCAGTAAAAACGGATAAGGCTGATAAAATGAAGACCACTACATAGTACATATAAAACGATGTTAGTAGGGCTATTTAGGTTAGAATAAAAAATAATAACAGCTTATAAAAATGGAATTTACACACACATTACATCATAAAATAAATAAAAGAAAAATAATAAAAAAAAACAAAAGTATGAAGTTACATAATATAATCACATACATACAATTATATCATATATATAATTGTATGTATGTGGTTATTAAAATTTAAAAAAGTACCGCCCCCGGGTGGGCTCGAACCACCAACCTTTCGGTTAACAGCCGAACGCGCTAGCCGATTGCGCCACGGAGGCGTTGTCAACATCTGCGAAATTACGCAACACATTGTCAAACAAAATTGAATATAAACTAAATACCTTGATGTTTTTCTAGTATCATACTGTATTCCGTACATAGCAGGGTAGGCAGGGGGAAGCCGGAAACCTAGTGTTGAGACACTTCGTTACCGTTTAGACACATGCATTCCCCACTTTCTGCCGAATTTATACGTACTCGTATTTTATATTATGAGAGACAAGCTTTAACTTCCTTTTCCTGAGAAGATAGCTATGTAACATAGATAAATATAAGGGAATGGAATAGAAAGAACGCACCAGTAATAAAGTTTCCATGCGGAGCCTGGTGAGTCATATGCACACCGCCGGTAGCACACTTCACACCACCTTGCCCGGGAAGACGGCGGCGAGTATTAACCGGATCGCAATGACAAAGATTTCATTTAATTTTGACTTGCCATCACAACGTTCATGGGAAAAATAAAGCAGTGGTTTCCCGTTGCCTTCTGCACCAGACATTTTTATAGGTATTTAATCCATAAGGCTCGCTGCAGTCTCTTCTATTCTTGCTAGGCTAGGATAGGTGTAGAATGGTTATTCCGCCGTTGACTCGGACGCCAGAGCCCCGTCCGTTTTCTCCGTTTTCTGTTAACCGCCGCCATTACGCGCAAGCAGGTGGGGTTGACTTTTGGGGCGGATAGATGTTGTACTCCTTCTCCCCCTTACCCCCCAAGAGATATTGGATACACCTAAAATTACGAAAATCATCGCCGTACTTCGTTAAAGCATATCGGGGAAGGGTACCCATAATAAGACTTGTATATTTTCATATACCTACATCCTACACGAATATTATAAAGTTTGTTCAACTTTCAAAAACTACTGAACAGATTAAGATTAAACTTTACAGTATTTATATCTTCAATAATAGGTTACAATTAATGTAAAAATGTTTAATAATTTGGCAACAATGTTTTATCACACGCGGCGTTGAGTTCTGCCACTCAACACTCAATGCCCCCAAAATTAAGCAGAAAGTAGGGAACGGAATGTCTTAACACTAGGTTCCCTCTGCCTACCCTGCTGTGTGCGGGATACAGCGTGAAGCTAATAGATGAGCAATGTTTTAAGTTGCGTCACTATGACGTCATTATTATATAAATAATACGCAATATGCGTATTATTTATATGTTATTTATTATCTTAATTGATAATACAAATGTCAATGATAAGACGTAATTCATGTTGATGTAGGTGTTCAAACAAAACATACGAGTGTATCGTTGTATAGTCACATTCTATTTAATCTACATAACCCCTGTATCGAAGTCGGTAATACTTCTAGCATCATATATAATGAATAAATTCACGAATTCACTTCCCCACTGCTATGTACATTTTTTTTATTTATTTTAGAGTCAAGCTCCTGAAAAAATTAGGGTAGTCAGGGAACCTAGTGATAAGACACTCCGTTTCTTATGTTCTGCCGAATTTAGAACTTAATTTTAGAATTTTTGCGTTTTGCCTCGACACCAGAGCAAAACAAATGGAAATAGAATAGAAACTGAAACATTAAATATTTCACTTTCTCGAGTGGGAATCGAACCCACAACCTGTCGCGTTTACAGTAATACTTGGCGCCCCTGCGCCACGAAACGCCTCTCTCTGGCCTCTGGACAGATCTTATTTTTTGTATACACATAAAGTATAATCTTAATTAATTTATTTAGAAAGCTTCTCTTTTAACCAGTCTTATCCTCACAAAGTCACCTGAAATTACTGAAACAAAAAAAAATGCCCACCAAAAATTACTACTAAAAGATTCTATCGCAAAATCTCGATAAATTTAATTCTAATTCTGTTAAATCTAATTGTAAGTTGAATTCTATTAGGGGACGAGACGCGAGCTGCGATATTTCACAAAAGTTTAGTTTAGCCAGCCACGGGTCCCAACTATTGCTGATTTAGGTACTGTGAGACGGATATGGACGGAATCATAGAAACGTTTGAAATCATGTGATTTTAATATTAAATTATGTGATTTTATTATTACAGGTCTACGTAAATATGATTATTTTTATTTCGTTTAAGGTAAGATCGGCAAATCGAACTTAGTGCTAAGACGAATTCGAAAATTCACATTCGCACCGTCCGTTGCCCAATTCTCGAGCTGCGTGAATGGCGGCGTTAAAGGCTCCACGTTGTCTTATCGTAGTATAGAAATCGAAGCAATAATTGTCGCGTTTACAATCAAACGCCGCACTACTTTGCCATGGATTGGATTAGCCAATATTCTGAACCTGTAAACTGAGTGTTGAGACACTCCGTTCCTATTGAGAAATTTTCCCATTTTCTTTTTCACAATAATTCTTTATCCAAAATAAAAAAAAATAATAATTTCTGCAGCAAATAATATAATTTAAACGCAAGTTAATTATTTTATTAATACTGTTTCGACTGCTTCATTTACGAATAAAATTTAATAAAAGATATTTATTTTTATATTGTATCAGATTACTTTAACACAAGGTTAATTGAATATTATTCGCGTGTTCTCAATTAAATAAATATTTTCTTATATAACATTTTGTATATTTTTTAAAACTATTAATTTTATATAGAGCAAATTCTTTTTTAAAGCGATTTTGAAAAACAAGAAATTATTAATGCGACCATATGAATTTCTCGTTATTTTATTTAAAAAACAAAGTATGCAAAGCATATTTTCTTTAAGAATTCGAGACCACCTTTTTAAGTTTGGATGGATGCCTTTTGAACATAAATAAATGCAAAAAAAGAACAATTATTGTCTCTTAAGTGTGATCTTGGTATTTCAATGTATTAACGTGCCTAAAATGAAATATAATACTTTACTACTTGATTGGAAATTGAACCCACTAACACCGAGTTTACAGTCAGGGTGAAAATACTTCATATTCGCAATATTTTAAATATTGTTAAAAAACTTTAACTATACCGCTATTATAAAGCTAAAAAGGCCATCGTGGCGCAGTGACACGGCTTATGACTGTTGTTTATTTGATTTCAACTTAAGAAAATTAATTATTTATCATTTTCATTTCCTCGCTTTAGTAATAAGACAAAATGCGGCATTGACTTTTGCCACGGAAAGTGGGGAACGGAGTGTCTTACCTACTGTAGGCTTGGTTTGCCTTTCCTACAAGCGGGATACAGGGAGCTGAAGAGTTTGTTTAGTTCAACGCGCTAATCTCAGGAACTACTGCATTAAATTGAAAAGGAAAACATATACAGTTGATAGTCCACTTGATAAGGAAGGCTTTATTATAGTACGTTAATTGTTTCTGTGAAATAAATTATACTGAACTAACAACGTGTTACGTGTAGACAACACTAAGTTATTTCATTTTGCCCATAGGGACGAAGTTGCAGGTAAAAGCGCAAACAGCAGTATAGTCAGAGGGAAACTAGTGTTAAGACACTTCGTTTCCCACTTTCTGCCGAATTCGGGAGGAATTGCGTGTTAAGTTGCAGAACTCAACGCCGCGCTTTGCCTTGACACCAGAGCGAAGAAATGGAAATATAAATTTAAGTAAATATTTCATCTCCTCGAGTGGGGATCGAACCCACAACCAGTCGGTTTTACAGTCACTGCGCCACGACTGGCCTCGATCAAATATAAAGACAAAAGATAGCAAGAAACTACAAAACCTAATTAACATAATCCAATTTGAACGTTTAGTTAAAGTATAATACAAAATGATTAATTCACGTTCAATATTTTCTATTAAGGGTACAAAGTCGACGGCAACAATAGGCTTATCGGGTTTAGAGGTACAGCTTTCCTAAAACGAAGCGTAGAACAATGTTTGAAAGGATATATTAACTTGTATTATGCTGTCATCTAAAGTTTAGTTGAATATTTAAATTTTAAAGCATTTTCTTATCTTATATTTGGAGTAACCAAGGTGTTTAGCTCGACTGCGGCATGTAAAGGAGGTTAATGTGTTTATCAATATATTTTTGCACAGATGTATGTGTGTTTGTATAAGGTGCTGTAGAGACTAAAAGTCAACCCAAATGTTTTTGAAGATTCATTCACATCAATCGATTTATTGTAACTTTGCAAATGCCACTAAAGACATGGTAATTCTTATAATCGAAATCATACCGATACATGTATTTAAATGATGTTACATTCGTTTTAAATCACTTTCACGCTGTATCCTGCACAAAGCAGGATAGGCACACCGTTCCCCAGTTTCCGCCGATTTTTTTGAGACATTGTGTGTAGAGTGGCGGAACTCAACGCCGGGGTTTCCTTGGTGCTAGAGTGAAGAATATATTTTTTTTATTTATTAATTTATTAAAATATTACTTTATTTATTTATTATATTATAACTTTTTTAGCCTTTAATTAAATAGGAATATTTTCTTATTAGTTTCTTTGGCATGCACAATCAACAATTAATTAGTATATAATAATAACAATAAATAAAAGAATTAGTTTTTTTACTTGTAAAAACGTGTTAAATAATAAAAACATAATTAAATCACTTTTCTTCAACAGCACAAGTCTCGTAGGATTACATATCTTGCCTCGGGATCTATGGATGGTTCCTTATTTTAATCTCTTTGTTCATCATCTTCCACTACAAAATCTTCGGTTTTACTGGCAGAACTATCATCTAGGCTATTAAGTTCAATATGTACTAAATTTATTATTTCATCATATTTTAATGAAATCATGATGTTTAATTATTGCACGGAACCCTCGTGGCTAAGGACGATCGCGCTTGTCCGGTTTTTTTTACATTTTATATAATGTGTTTAGTATTTATCTATTAAAATATTATTTTGATTTGACTCGCACCCAAACACTAAAATATCTAAAAAAACCTCCTTTATTTTAGCATCAGTTAAAAACGATTAAACTTTCAATACACTTCGTACCCCATATTGCGTTATAATTTAACAGCACTAGCCAAATAACGGTAATTGACTATATAGTGCCTACCTAAAGCATAAAATAAACATTTTATTTCAATCCAAGTTTCACTGATTTGTTTTGATTGGAGCACTTTTTTAATGATACCTGTCCACGTATAATCAATTAGCCTAATTGCTCACAACCGGTTGGATTGCGAGCGTTTTTCACTGGCGAACTAGGTATTTTAATTAAATATTTAAAATTTCCACTTTTAGTAGCGTAATATATGAAATTTTATCATTTTAAAGTGAATATGATATATTTAGTGATAGGTGATAGGTAGGGTGTAGGTTTTTATACCAGAAAATAATGAAAATCTGTCGTTTTCTCAAATTCGTACTAACATGGTGTATCCCACAGATAGCAAGGTAGAACGATGAGACCTAGAGTTAAAGCACTCTGTTCCCCACCCTTCTCACAATTTTTGAGACATTTCCTGTTGAGCAACCGAACTCGATGTGTTGTCACCACATAGAGAACATGAAAGTAATTAATGTGTAGGAATCAAACCCATAACTGTTGCTTTCATAGTCAGACGCTGTGCCACTATGCCATGATGACCTTGTTTTATTATTTTTTTAGCTTTACTCTGTATCCCGCACAAGCAGCAGGGTAGGTAGAGGGAACCCAGGATCCTAGTGTTAACATACACTGTTCCCATTGAGACAATTAAATTTATCACTTTCCGCAAAATTCTTGAGGCAAAGCATGTTGAGTAGCGGAGCTCAACGCCGCGCTTTGCCTCGTTATCAGAGCGCTGAAATAAAAATATAACATTGTCCCCCTGCGGCACGACGGCCTTAAATTTTTTTTAAGTGTATGAAAAATATTTGTGTGAGTGATTTACATCATCGTGCACGAGCAAGTAAGTGTTGTAATATATAAAATATATGTAATTATCCTTTAAAGAGCTTTTATTTCATCCATTTTGATAACATGATTGATCTATTTGAATAAAACTTGCGTATATTATAATTATTATAAAATTAATAGAATTAGAACGCGGCATATTTCAAAAGTTTATGATGATACTAACAGTGGCACCCTCAAAATTTAATTAATAAATGTCCTATATATAGATAGCTAAATGATAACAAGATGACAGTTGAGGGGTGGCTATCGAAAATGACGAGTCATTGCGTGATGACTCAATAGATTAAATTAAAATAGAAAAATAAATAATAAAGTGGGAATATGCTAGTATTATATATTTTTTATGTAATTGGGTCATATAAAATACTTTTATGATTTATTTTTTTCCTATATTGTGTTTAGCAAAAAGATTGAAAATATTATAACTTCGAGAGAGTTCTAATCCTACCAGAGGGAAAGAATCACTAATATTCTAATCATCAATCAATCAACTTCACGCTGTATCCCGCATACAGCAGGGTAGGCAGAGGGAACATAGTGTTAATACACTCCGTTCCACACTTTCTGCCGAATTCTGGAGGAATTGCGTGTTGATTGGCAGGACTCAACACCGCGCTTTACCTCGACATCAGAGCGAAATTGTAACTGATATCCCAAACTCCTTTGAAAATATTATTTAATAAATAATGCCTTGGCTCGTGATGTGTCTAGTGGTTAGAACCGTTTATAGTTGTGATCGTGAAGAACCCAAAATCTTTTAGAGATTCAGAGATAACAGTGTTAAGAATTTTATATTATGCCATTAGAAGGTATCGCTTTAATAAGATATTTGCCATCAGAAGTTGTTCTTGTGTCAGTTATTTAGATAACTGCTGACTCGACAATATAAAATTGTCATAACTCGAAGCTCGTCCGAAGATAAGCCAAGAGCGCGTCCTATCTTCCTCTCCACTATAACTGCGAACTAGTTATAAAATGTAAATATTTTAAGTAAATAGTTAATCTCCTCGAGTGAGGATCGAACCCACAACCAGTCGGTATTACAGTCACACTTTGTGCCACTGCGCCACGACTGGCCTTATTCTATTCTAATGAAAAGTAAATTATATAACATAGTATGAGACCACCATGGAGTAGTATAAAAACAGGATTTGTCAAATCAGGGTCCGATTAAATGATTCAGCATCATCATGATGATTTCATTAGTCAGCAGGCCACGGAAGAAAGTTACAATGTTATAAAAATGGATACGATATAAAAACAAATTTGGTTTGATTTTTACTTTTGACATTTTATTCCTTATATGTAGGGTACGCTCAATTTTCGAGATGTTGCGTGGCGAAACTCAACGCCACAGTTTACCTTGTAAAAACAGCTAGGTAAATGAGAGTAGCTCTTACACAAAAGTCGAAGTGGAATCTACAACAGCCATGTCTAACGTGACGTTGTGCCACTATGCCACGACAGTCTTATAAAAAATCCGACAAAACGTCAAATATTTGTTCTTAATATTGTAATAAAATATATTTATTTTAAATTTAAGCTGTAATTAATAGATAGCTTCACGCTGTATCCCGCACACAGCAGGGTAGGCAGAGGGAACCTAGTGTTAAGACACTCCGTTCCCCACTATTAACATGGATTAATAACATGGAAGGATTTTATTAAGAAAAGGATTTTATTTAGAAATATAAGATGGAGTTATCTATTTTTTTTTTTTTTTTTTTTTTAATTAAAAAAATAATAGATAACTCCATCTCATATTTCTAAATAAAATCCTTTTCTTAATAAAATCCTTTTCGTAAACAACAGCTTAACAATTTTCCGCGCTGCAGGTTAGGCAAGCAGTAGCTCAACGGAACCAAGTGTCAACGGTGTCAAAACATTGTTACCCCTTTCGTCCGGATTGAAGTTGCGTTTTAATTGGCGGAACTTAACGCTGCGATTTATGATTTAAATAGAAATTGTTCAAATATTTAATCCAGAGGCAATCAGCCCAACTAGAATACGTAGCGTATCAAATTTTAATACATCTACACATTAAACTTTAATAGAGAGTTGTTCCATGTTCCTATTTTATCGCGATACATCTTAGGAACCCGCGGGACCGAATCCGAACCCCACCTAATCAAGTGGATGAATTGACAAAAATCAACCAGCCATACGTGATATTTTTTCAACAGAACATACGACTATGATTAATTTGTTTAAAAAAACTCTAGGTAAATATATAGTTGTATATGTATAAACATTAAAAAAATCTAACATATCACTCGCGTTTTCGCCTGCTTGATTGACACTAATCTGAATGATTTTCATGTATTAATAACATTATTATTTTGTAGACAAAATTCATCATTGAAAACTAAAATTTCAACCAATTCAATAAAACAGTTAATTCCTTCAGCGGTATATTGTTAGATGCCCTACTTATTGTATAATTGTTAGATGTTTCTTATTATAAAGAATTATAGCCATACAATGGCCATGATGTAAAAGCTGATGGCCACTAAACTAAAGGTAAGTAAAGTAGTGGACCGAATAACACTACGGTCTATGCCATTCTCTTTCACTCATTCACTCTCCCACTCACTCCTGCTTTACTATTAGCGATTTAAAAAAAATACTTTAATATCTTAATTTCACTAAAATCGAACCAACGACCTCAACCATATTTTTTAATTTTAATAATTACTGTATCAAAACGTAATGATTGATGATGAATATTTAATATCTGTAATATCACTATTACACCCTTATTCAGGGTCGAAGGGTGATATATCATTAGTCATTAACCGTTTATACGTGGGTGCTTTTTAGTATACCGTCGATGTATGTTTTTGAATATAACCACAAACTTTTACTACCAAGTGCTAAAAATATGCTTGAAGCTATAAATTATATAAAGCCTAAAGTCAGGCGTTTTTCTAGTAACCTTTGAATTTCACTATTCAGATATAATTACTAGTCGGTCGGCAACTATTTTTGAGACATTACGTGTTGACTTGCGGAACTCAACAGCGAGTAATCAAAAATAATTCATTCCCTCGAGTGGAAATCGAACTCACAACCTAAGCAAGCATTTTATTTCTATATTAATAAATAATAACAAAATTATCAAATTTTCAAATTAACCCCTACTATATACATTTAACCCAACTTCGGCTATAAATCATGCTGTGTATGATAATTCACAATATAATACTTTAAGCTGCACGTGTCCGTGAAAGGGGGAAGTGTTTACATAATAAATGTTTAAATAATACGCCTTGGAAACGTTCTATGGGAGTTTTTGCTATGTACCTCCTTGTGGCCAGCTCCAGTTGAATTTATAATGGGGATGCATTTGAATATATTATTTTTAGCTTCACGCTGTATCTCGCACATAGCATGGTACATGGTAGGCAGGGGAAACTTGGGAACCTAAACTAAAGGCACTCTGTTCCCATTAACATATTTCCATTTCCTACTCCGTCTAATTCTTGAGGCGCTTTGTCTCGTTCGAGCTAGTAAATAAAAATATTTAATATTTCATTCTAGCGAGGATTTTACATATTTAATATTTTGGCAAGTGAGAGAATCGAACACACAACCAACGCATTTATAATAACGTGCTTGTGCCTTGCCCTGCTGCGCCACGATGCCTTGAATTATAATTTTTCCACATTTTTTATTACATATTAACAGGAGATAATTAAAAAAAAAGTGATTCATGTGGTGACAAGTGTGGCAGTGATTATACTTCTAAATCAGTACATAATAACGTGTTATAATAAGTTTTCGCTAAATTCTCTTTATTTCTTTTTTGTTTCACGCTGTATGCCGCATATATCAAAGTAGGTAAAGGGAACTTAATGTTAATACATTTCGTTCCACATGCATAGTGCCAACATTCTAGACACTGCATGTTGAGTGGCATCACAGAGGGTGATTAAAATAATATAGATATGGACCCGAGTGGAAATCGAACCCATAACCACGATTTCAATCACTTTCTGTGATCACTTCACTGATCCACAATGGTCTCATAATACTTACACTATTAACATTAAAATATTACGTGAGTAATTTTAAAGAAAACATTTCCCAACGCCGTCCATAACTTTACCAGTATTTTGTAATTAGAACACATGTACAAATAATGCGACTATCGTATCATAAATTTTCACATTATAATCTTTAAGACGATTGGTTCGATATTGCCTAACCTGACCTTAACCATGACCACAGCTCAATAAAGTCATAGGTTCGATGCCGTAAAGTAAATATTTCTATTTAAACCATGTATTTACTCTCCGCCAATATGAAAATATTTCAATACAGGAGTGGGAATCAACTCACAACAGTCGAGTTTACAGTTCGACGTTGTGTCATTCCACCACTACGGCCTAAAACATAATTTATGTTATATAATTAATTAATTATGAATAATAAATTAAAATTCCTAAAAAAAGACATGATTTCATGTTGATTGAATCATTCCAATGCACTTTATGTTATTTATCTTAACATGTGCTATATATCAAGAATGCCGTGACGCCGTTGTGGCGTAAAGGCACAAGTATGTGTCTTATCGCGACGATTGTGAGTTCAATTCCCTCTAGGAGGAATGATTTATATATATTTTTTAATTTTTTCGTTCTGGTACCAAGGCAAAATCGTATCGTTGACTTTCTCAACACGCAATGCCTCGATTAAATTGGCGGAAAGTGGAGAACGGAGTCTCTTGACACTAGGTTGCCTCTGTCTTCTCTGCAATATACAGCGTGAAATTGAAAAAAAAAAAGAATCTATTATTAAACGTTCTCCATTTTCCGCCTGAATTCGAAAGATTACTTTTTGGTTGGCGCAACTTACCGCCAAATTTTGTCTACCAGAGCGAGGAACTAAAAATAAATTATTCATATAAAATGTGAATCTCTAAAATATAATAACCAAATGCGTCAAATAAAGCAGAACGAGCTAAAGCGTTTCCTTTCATAGGGTATTATATAGCTTATATGCTTAAGTTACGCTGGGACGGAGACGTTAAAAGAAAATACACTGTATTGTTAGGCATAGAATATGTTGCATAGATGTGGTACTAACATTGTTATAAAAAATATTTTAATGCTTTTATACGTTTTTATATATTTTTTTAATTAAATAATGTAATTAAGCCCATGTTATTATTTTATGAGGGTAGGTCGTGGCGCAGGGGTACGAGCGTGCGACAGTAAACTCAACAAGTTGTGGGTTTGATTGCCACTCAAGGAAATGTAAGAATTCATATTTTCATTTCCTCGCTCTGGTAACGAGTAAAAGCACGGCTGAGTCCTGCTACTCAACACGCAATGCCTCCAGAACTCAACGGAAAGAGGGGAACAAAAGTGTCTTAATGGGAACGGAGCGTCTTAACACTAGATACCCAGGTTCCATTTACCTAGTTGGCTAGAAGCGGGACACAGCGTGAAGCTAATAAAATCATTGTTTTATAGTTATGTGAGAATAAGTTTAAAAAAATTTACAAGACCGCCATAGCCTAATGGGACAGCCTCTTATTTTAAACACGATAGTTGTTAAATAGATGGCCATATGGGGTAAAGATTTTATATTTTATTTTTATATTTACTTATCCTGATACATGAAGCGTATATAACGCTAAGCAATTAATATGCAATTACTTATAAATTGGGCAAAAATTCGGCGGCGTACTATATTCTCTATGCCTGTTATACAAAAAAAAGCGTGAAGCTGCTTTAATAAAACGCAACTCTTACCTTCCCTACTCTTTGACAAAAGAGACTTAACATAAACATAATTGTCCTCTTGACAGGAGATTCTTAATAAGAGGGTGTATTTCTCCGCTAGAAATTAACAATATTGTACAATATTTGTGTTCGCGTAGGCATTAGAGGGTGCATATTAAAGTGGCTCTGTGATCTGTCATAATCTTTGTGTCAGTACGTAAATCCATTCAGGATTAGTGTTTGTTTTTGCTCTATCAAACGTCGACGTTTATTTATTTTAAATAATAGTTCAGCTTGAAGCTTTAATGTTATTAAATTAATTTCTTTTACAAATTAATAGCTTTTATAAATAAGTAATTTGAGACCGAGAAGCCGCAGGGCATAGGTGTGTGACTGTAAGCGTGACGGTGTTGGCTTCGTTTCCTATTTGAAAGAATGAAATATTTATTTTGTTTTATAAATAAGTATGACATTATTAATAATATAATTTATACTCGATATGCAAAGCGCGGCATTGGGTTTCGCCATTCACCACGTAATGTTTCAAGAATTCAGCAGAAAATAGAGAATGGAATTGTGTTATTGAGAAACGGCGTATCTTAACACTAAGGTCCAAGGTTCCCTCTGCCTAGTCATTTGTCTCCTCTATTATTATCGGGAATATCTTAAACAACTATTATAAACTATTACGATACAGTACATACATAAAATCTAGTGCAATAAATAATTGTCATGTCAATTTTCTGAGAGAGTTCCGTAACACAAAGTACCTACGTAATGCAACCCAACATGCAATATCTCTGATTTGGAGAAAAGGAATATATCTTAAACGCAGAGATCGAACCCACAACCATCGCCTTTATAGTCAAAGGCTACAACAATCCAACAGAATCCAAATCAACAAACGTAAAAAAAAATCAGATTTACATGTTAAAATGCATTTTGAAGCGTTCGGTGTATCACACAACAGTCGTCCTTGTTTTCACTGAACAATATCCGCACAGTGTAAAGCCTACAAACAGTCCGGGGATGTCCCGATGTAGGAGAATGAATATTCATGTACTTTACTATGGATTTTGAAAATTATACCACGAATGCGATATAAGGTGCGTTTGTCAGTTGAAAATAGTGTTTGTTGGCGATTTCTTTGAATTTGTGCTTGTTTAGGACTATTGTTATATGAAGCTTCTTTGTTTTTGGAACGATTTGAGTGCTTTAGTTGATGTTTTATCTATTGCAATTGAAAAATATAGAAGAATACGCTATGCAAGTAGCGCGGGTTCAAGTCAGTAGCGTAACTTCTTTAAATTTTTATATATTTTCAAATATAAATCATTTTTCTTTCCTAAATCTGAAATAACATTTATTTTTTTATTAACTAGAAACAATATTTAGGCCCTTTAAGTTGAAATTTTCTTTTTTTTATTGTTTTCACTTTATCCCATATAATTAATAGACAAAGAGTAAAGACATTCCGTTCTTTGCATTCGTAGTTTTGAGACCAGAGTGGGGAAATGAAAATAATTTATCGTCCTGAATGGGGATCGAACCCACCATCTTCGCATTCATAGTCAGTCATACTGGGTTTTTTAAATAATATTGTAATGATGTAATGATTTGGATTTGAATCATTCGAAATCCATCTAGTTTGCGTCAAAGCAGCACTGTTGGGTATGATTCATCTGATTAACATGTCATTGTGAAATTATAGAAATTTAAAAAATATATATTTGTATATTTACTGTATATATGTAGATATATATGTAAAAACCCATTCGTAATTTTTTTTTATATAAAAAAAATCATAATTACTTTTTAAAAAATAAATATACAATTGTCAAAGGTAAATGGTCTGCGAAGTTAAAATTTTGCTAAAAAACTTTGAAACTTTGGTGAGTTTTTGTTTATTTGTTTGTTCAGTGGAAAACAGATTAAAAAGGCCCGGAGCTAAAGAGGAAGTTGTGAAGGCACGAAGATTAAAAAGTATAAAAAAAGTAATGGATTGTTGTAAAATGAACAATGGGAGCAATTTTCATGTTTGTGGACAGTTTGGCTATCACATCTAAAACATCGTGTGGAGTAGCCAAAGAGAAACTAGTGTTAGACCACTCCATTGTTGTAGAATAGCGAGAATTAATGCATTATATCTTGACCAAAAAATTGCATATTATTAGCTTCACAGTATGTCCCCCACATAGCAGTGAGTGTGCAGAGGAAATAAAGTGTTAAAACACTCCGTGTTTCCCACATTATACGCACTTTTCGAGATATTTCTCATCGCGCTTTCTCTTGTTACCATAAAAAAATAAAAAAAAATAATAATAATTTATTTGTTTATAAAAAAATAATCCAAAACCTTAAAATCCATCAGTCGTATTCTAATTGGAAAAAATAAAAAAAATTAAAACAACTTTACCATATTATTTGTTTTACCTACTTTGTAAAAAATATTCGTAAACTATCATTTTAATCGATTAACGAGGGTTACTTAATCGATTCATAAGACCACCAAATTATCTAAGGTTGGGATGTATAAGGCTGTTAGCATCTTCACACCATCCCAGGGTTAAGGCGGGGTTAAAGCGAAACATTACGTGGGAACTGCAAAAGCGATCTTATTCCCACGAAATTTAATTTAGCTCATCTATTTACTTTAAGGGAAAACGGATCTTAGTATACTACTAATAAGTATCAAAATTGGTTGTTGAAAATTTTATAGTAATCCTCCATGGCTGGTTGTATAGCACAGGAGATTCATTTGCATTTGACCGAAGAACAATAATATCGAACAATCTTCCTTGAAATGTACTGCGATGTCGCTTCACTGATGATTATAATGAATCCTTTAAGGATAAAAGATCCATTTACGTTTTGATTTCTGGAATAAAACACTAAAGGAAAATGTCCTTTTAAATTTGAAGTCTTGATTTTATCCCTACCATCAAATAAATAAATCAACTTCACGCTGTATCCCGCATATCCCGCTGTATCCCTACCATGAGTAGCAAAATTGAAAATAAATTGCATTATTTTGAGGTCAGTCGTGGCGCAGAATCACAAGCTTGCAACTGTAAATGCGACAAGTAGTGAATACGATTTTTACTCGAGGAAATGAAATATTTAATATTTTCATTTTCTTGCTCTGGTGACGAAGCAAAGCGCGGCGTTGAGTTCCACCACTCTGCCACGAAATATCGATATATGAAAAGGAATTTGAATAAATGATCAAAGACTATTTATTAATTCTATTTAAAAAAATATATATTGTTATCCAATTTATTTAAACCTAAAATTTATTGTCATAAATCACTAAAATCCACGCATATTTAATTTAATATCCTTAACTTACATATTGTACGCTTAGTTATAATAATAATTTAGTATATCTTTAAAACACAAAACCCATCACATCAAACCAAATAAAAATAATTCTGCTAATAAGATTTCTATAAAAACATTCAGACTTACGAACGCTAGCTCCATTTTTATTATAAACCAACCAACGAAGCCATATTTCTCGTGAGATACAAGAAAAACTTATTTACAAGGTACGTACGCAATAAAAAGACATTCTACAATACGCTTTTGCTATAAATTTACCGAAAAAATTAGGCAGAAAAATGCTCACGCCCAAAACTCCGCAAGAACAAAATGAAATGAAACAAGAGCGCGGATCACAATAATTCACTTAAAAAATTCGGCAAATGTCAATATTGAAAATATATTATTTACAAAATAAAATGAGCTCCACGGTTCTAACAATAAAAGTGTATTTCGTAGACATTTCTGTTTATATTTCAAAGTTTCGACTTCATATTCTGTATTTGTCTCACATCTCGACAGTCTCTGCGTAGGTACAGGCAATTTAACCTAGTATTTTATTTCCATTGGTTCTCCAATTTTTTCTTTGCTCGAAAAGAACTTTATATGGGTATATTTATAATATAGAAATATCTTTTTTTGACCTTGTTGAAACAAGTGATTAATCTAAGATCATAAGATGTTTTTTAACGTTTTTATATTGTTATTCAGTATTTTTAACATTATTCAAGCACAGCATGCAAGCAAGCAGCTTTAATTGGTTGGTATCCAATAAGGGAGTGTCTTATCACTCGCCTCGTAAAACAGGTTACATGTTCATTAAGATTCACACTAAATATATAAAACTTACCTCTGCTCCCCACTATTTACTCATTTTTGGAGATATTGCGCGTCGAGCGGTGGAACTATACTCTGCGCCTTGTCTTGCAAAGAGTGAAATTGAAAATAGTTTACTCCCTCCAATGGGAATCAAACACACAACCAAGTAACAAGTTACATGAGAACACAAAAACAAAATACACCATATTTTTGTTACCGAATGCCTATTCTCCACTCGAAACACGTACAGCATCTTCGGTAACCGACTCCAGCCTCGTCTGGATGAGCGTTGATAACTGGTGACATCTTGATATCTCCCGAATTTGGAACTACTGACAGCTGTCTTAATACGTGACTATTTTCAGTTACACATGTGCTTGTGCATGTGTTGATGGAAATAGATTTAAAAAATCTGTTAGGCTATTTTAAATTTAATGATTAAATTCTGTATTTTAGACTAGACGTTGCTCGCAGCTTTGTTAACGAGGACATTAAAAGAAAAAGTAGAAAATCCCGTTTTTTCCGTCTCCGCATGAATTTTGAGAAATCCTCTCGTAGTGCTCAGATACGTTCCTTATCTATATGCTAAATTTTCACTTTAATCCAGTAGTTTCGTCTATTCACAGTCATTGAGACTCAGTATCGAAAGAATGTGACATACAATATAGATAGAATACAAAAAACACAAGCCTGTTCGAGGCCAGTCGTTGCGCAGGGGCACAAAGTGTGACCGTAAAATTGACTGGTTGTGGCGATCTAAAAATTTGTATAACTTTATATTTGCATTTCTTCGCTCTGGTGTAGACACGCATTGCCTTCAGAATTCAGCGGAAAGTGGGATACGGTCTTAACATTGGTTCCCTCTGCCTATTATGTACGGGATACAGAGTGAAGCTGATTTGTTTTGATTTTTTAGAATATTAAAGACATATGCTAAATAATAATTCTACATTTTTAATCGTTATAAAATAAAATATGCTTTTATATTTACTAAGATGTTTTGTACTTTTCATTTTATCGTATGTACGTCATAGTGGCCTGATGCTCTTGAAAGTTTTATACCAAAGCAGTTTCATCAAGTCCAATTCGTTAAAAGTTTTTCAGTAGAACAACCGGTATAGTTGTGGTAAGAGAAGCAGGGGAGACCAGAAATTCAAAATCACACAAAAACAAAAGGGCAAAAGAGAAAAGGACGCACCACCAATGTCCGTGGTGTGTTTAATATAATAACAGAAATAAAATAAAATTAAATTAAATCCTCCTCGGCTAATTTATGACAACGATGTAAGGATAAACTTAGACGAAGGTAAAAAACATGTGGACGCCTCGGAGTTATTGAATGGATGACAGTAGACAAGGCGTGAGATATGTAGAGACCGTAACGTTTTGCGCTCCGTTTTTTCTGGTTACCAGACTGGAAATAGGGCATGAAGCTCAAAATCTGATATAGTTTACCTAAGCCTTAGGATTTAAATTCATAAATTCAATCCAACAATAAAACAAAAATACTTAAAATTATAACTATTTTTGTAATACAATTCCTTAACCTCAGTTTCTACCCTTTACAATCAACGACCCTATAGCATAGCACCTAAAAAACAATAACTATGAACAAAGTAGGGACTGACCTAATTATCTTTTTTAGGTCGCGTCCCCTGGCTGGCACTTTCGTTGCCCGATTAACCCTACAACCTTTCACTGATTAATATTCTCCCTTCGACCCCAAAGGATTTCTTCGCAATATTTTCTGGTAGACACGCCGCAAGATTGCGTTTATTAAAAAAATAACTACATCCAACGTAGTTAAGTATAACATGGTGAAATATTGCGCGATAATTTGGAGGCTAATTAGTTTTATATTCTAATATATATTCTTGCGTAGAGACCGCGTTTAGGTGATTTGAGCATTTTTTTCTTGGAATATAGTATAAATGCTTCGTTTTCGTAAGTTAAAAAAAAAATGTTTAATTAACTTTCTAAAGGAATAACATGTTTGAGAAATTAATAGTTAGCTAACTACCATACTTTTCGCCTAATTTCAGAGACTATTTATACTGAGTGGCGGAACACAACGCCGCGCTTTATTCTTGCCATTCTCGTTGCCAGAGCAAGGAAATGGAAAATAATCCGTTCCCCAAATTAGAATCGAAACCAGAACAGTAAATGTGTGTTTGATACTTATACAATATATTATCAAGATATTGTCTCTCTCTCTTTCTTTTTCTCTGTCCCTCTTCACATTCTAACCATCGATTTCGACCAATTTCGATGCAATGCGTATCAGACAATGGATAGTTTTGTGTTAGTTTTGTGTTTTATCTTAATATTTCCCCGAGTGAAGATCGGATCCACTACCATCTAGCTTTCAGTCTGATGATGAAGAATATCTAAATTTATTGTATACATTAGAATTTTGGAGATTATTGCTTAGCTGATGGATCAAGAAACGGATATAGAAGACGGTATTGCTTGAGACGGCACGTGCTGTGAGAAGTATCTTAACTCGTGTGTGGTACTGATGGCCTGGACTCTTGTCCTTCAATTATTTTTTTCAATTAATTTTTTATTGTTAAATTACTTTGGTATAATACAAAAGTAATTTTAATATTATTACTACTTTCTTAAATATTTTAGTAAGTATATTATATTTATAAAAAAAAAGTTAAATTTATCCGAAATTAACGTATGGTTATCGTTCTTGAAAAATGATACGTAATTGAAACGTAATTATGTATATCTTACACATTTTGATGGTTATGATTACGCCTATTACATAAAATATTGTATGTCCAACTTAACAGGATGACCTTAGATCATAATATCTTTACAAGTGGCATCAAATACATCTTTAGTTTATCAATTTTATTATTACCTTATTTAAACAAGAAGAAGGTTATAAGTTAGAAATAGTAGTAGACACAAAATTTGAGACATAAATGACGATCATTTTATCAGTGTATGTAAATTTTTTGTTTATCTTTCTCATAGTAAATCTTTTCTAAATACTTCTTTTTAATTTAAATATATTATGTTCAGGTTAGGGACCAGTCCAATTTTCCAATAAAAGTAGATTCAGTAGCAAGTTTCACTAAACAAAATAATACCAAAACAATCCTTCCACGGAGTTAATCTCCGCCCTTAAACGATGTTCAAAACCAAAAACCACGATCACAAATTCATTATAAAATCAACATGAATCCAATTTAATTCACAGCTGGATCCATAACAACAGTACTTACATATGTATACTCGTATATATAAAAAATGTCGTCCCGCTGTGAATCTAAGAGCTCTTTTGAAGCTAAAATATTTAGTAATACTACTTAATAAAATTCCTCTTAAACTATAATTTACTGTTCAATTTCGAATATAATAGTGTTAAAATATTCGTAGTCCACTCTAATTGTGTTTAAAGTGACATGCTTCACGCTGTATCCCGCATAGTACTAAGACATTTCGTTCCCCACGCACCGCCTAATTTTTCAGACATGTCTGACTTTTTACCGGAGGAGACTAATTAAAGTCACTCAGCCCCAGTCTCAAGTAACAAGTCAAGTCTTAAGAGTGAGCGAAAATAAGAAACGGAGTGTCATGACACTAAGTTCCCTCTGCTTATCCTGCAGCGAAGGGAAAGTGTGAAGCTCAATTAGATGGAATTTATTTATAACCAACAATTCTTTTTTCCGAACTTGACGTTAATGTTACTGGTTAGTCCTAATGGTAATACCGGAGGTAGGAAAAAGGGTACTCTGTCCCTGGAAATAAGCAAGTGCTATGTGGCTGCCTGTAAGGAGACCGACATAACTTGTCGGTTTGTCTTGCAACTTAATTTTATATTATATTTCAAGACCAAAAAGTAAAATCCCGTTCAAGCCCTAACTTACCTATATGCCAAATTTCAAATTCTTCTTCTTGCTTTGCTTCTCACTCAACAACTATGGAGTTATTAAATATGAAAAATATATTGTAATGCAATACAAAGTCATTTTTACTTCGACGATAGCATAAATAACTTCATAATATGAGTTATATCCTTCCGTGCATGTATCTGTTCACACGTGCTGTTAATTAGCTACTCGTTACAAAAAACGTGGAGGTTAACTACGTTCACTTTGAACTTAAGATTTTTTTTAAATTTATTTATATTACGTCCCAATTTACAAATGTCTAATCGTACGAATGCTGTAAGTGTAAATAAGTTCGGAAGCTATATATGTATCTATTTTGCAAAATAGCAATCTTGATATTAATATTATTCAAAATATTAATAAAACTAATATAAAAATATTATTGAAGTAATATAAAACTAGCTAATAATCATTAAAAAATTAAATTAGCTTCACTCTGTATTCCGCATATAGCAGGGTAGGCAAACACTTTCTTCTCCACTTTCCGCGGAATTTTGGAGGCATTGGGTGTTGAGTGGTGGGACTCAACGCCGCGCTTTGCTTTGACACCAGAGCGAAGAAATGGAAATATAAATTAAAATAAATATTTAATTATCTCGAGTGGGGATCGAACTGACAAGCAGTCACGTTTACAGTCACATTTTGTGTCCCTGCGCCACGACTGACCTCTATCAAAAAAAACTTCCTTAAGATAGTTCTTAGAGCATATTTTATCCAAAGTAAGTAAGACATTTTTTCTGTGGTAGGACAGCTTCTGCGTCTGCACATAGATTACTATTGGACAATAATATTAAACAAAAAAAATATTAAATCTGTAGTTTTTGTTGTTTCACTGATTAAGCCCGGTAGTCGCCAGTTCTCGAAATAGAAACAAATGAAAACTTTCAACCAATTAATAGAATAAATCTCCATAGCATCTATTTTTAATCTCATTTATTTGATCTATATGCTTGTAAGTCAATATATATGTATTCGGGATATAAATTATGAAAAAAGTCCTATATCAATCCACACTAATATTATAAAGCTGAAATATTCGTGTGGTTTATCGTTAATCTCGGGAACTACTGATTGGAATTGAATATTTTTTTTTGTTATAAATAATCCATTTATAAAGGAAAATCAGTCGTGGCGCAGAGGCACCAAGTGTGACTGTGAACGTGAATGGTGGTGAGCTCGATACCCACTCGAGGAACTTAAATATAATATTTATTTAAATTTATATATTTTATCTATTAACGCAAAGCGCGGCGTTGAGTTTCGCCACTCAGCCCGCAATGCCTTCAGAAATCGGCGGAAGGTAGGGAACGGAGTGTCTTAACACTAGGTTCCATCTGCCTACCCTGCTGTGTGCGGGATACAGCGTGAAGCTGATTTTAATAAAAGGAAACTATAGGCTATATTACCTTTGTACCTGCGGTTAGAGTGACCTCGGGCCCTTAAAATGTGTCATAAGCACCAAGTAGTATCAATATAAAGTATTAATCTATTATATTAGATTATTATCAGGAAAAAGCTATAAAATATTTAGTAAAATAAATAGAAAACGAATACTTTTATACAATATTTTCAAAAACAACTTCAGTGACTTTTGGATTAGTGTTATAGTTTATAATAGAAAACAATTGCACTACACTTTAGTAACATTTATCCAAGTAGAACAGAATACATCTATAAGTTTCGTTCAGGCATGTCTTAAGAGAAACATGAAGGCGACAACGGCCAACTTTGTGCTGTAGTCCACATAAAGGATAGTAAGAGGCTTTCTCGTATTATATTGATTGGCGAGGCTCAACGCCGCGCGTAGTCAGGGTGAAGAAATGAAAATAATTTATTCCTTCAAATTCATAACCATCACGTTTACGTGTTTAGTTAGTTCTTAACGCACGTTTTATACACTCCATTCCGCTGCGTCAAACTCTGCCAAGTATTTCTTATTGTAAACTAAAATACAAATACCTATTTACTTGTAACATATTTATTTGAGGCCAATCGTGGCGCAGGGGCACAAAGTGTGACTGTAAAATCCACTGGTTGTGGGTTCGATCCCCACTCGAGGAGATGAAATAGTTATTTACATTTATATTCTTATTTCTTCGCTCTGGTGTAGAGGTAAAGCGCGGCGTTGAGTTCCGCTATTCAACACGCAATGCCTCCAGAACTCGGCGGAAAGTAGGGAACGGAGTGTCTTAACACTAGGTACCAACCCTGCTGTGTGCGGATACAGCGTGAAGGTGATTTAGTTTTATTTTATATTTATTTTATATATTCTATTCAGATTTCTCAGAACAATGACATTGGTTGTCTGCTATTCGCATATAACTGTCGTATAAATCATATAAATATTGCGTCACCCGACGTTCTGCAGTTGAATTAATACTTGAGATTTATAGCAAACTATGTTCATGGATCATATTTATGTAGGATCAATAAAATAAATATTATTCACTCTATTGTAGAGTTATTGGATTGACGTTGGTTGTGAGTTCGATGCTCTCTCTGATTGATTTTTTTTTCATATTTCAGATGTTATATATTATTATACTTTATGCGTAACGCCACGCTTTGCCTCTTTACCAGAGCGGGGAAATAAATATTATATATTAAATATTTAATTTCTTCGAGTGGAAATCGAACCCACAACCTGTCGCGTTTACAGTCTTACGCTTGTGCCTGCGCCACGACTGGTCTCTAGGTCCAGCTTCTCATGTGAAATAAAAAAAAAAGTTCTTAAATCAAATCTAATTAATTTCCCAGAGTACGAGTCGAATCTACAATAGTTGCATATACCTTCAAATAATGTGCCTTTATTCCACAGTCACGAAAGAAAAATGCTTATTTAGAAAACATACTAAAATTATACTATACAAATTAGAACCCGACGACGATACTCAAAAGGAGCAAGGTTCAAATCACGCTACGTTAAAAATTTAACGACCTTCTTAATACGTAACTCTCTTTAAAACTCATTCTTTTCATATATTTCGATAACGAAGTGAATATAACATTTTTAACGATTAAACCGATCGAGTATTAACATAATTTATTGCAGTCAACAACTAAAGCTTCATACAATAAATACATGATGTATTACTCGATTTATCATTCACAATTTAATTTTTAAAATATAGGTAACTGCTATTGTGCTTCCAGTTCAGTTTTCTTGATTTAAAATGAAATTATATAGGTTTTTAATAGTTGAAAGAAAAAATAATATTTTTAAAAGTAATATCTTTTGGCCATTGTGGCACCGAGAGAAACCGTCTGAGTGTATACGCTTATAGGTCGCGACTTTAGGTTAGATTTCAGTTGGTGCAATTATATGAGTTATTTTCATTTCCCTGCTCATATTAAGGCACTCGACATGCCACAAATTCGGGCAGGAAATGTAGAACTGCTTATTCTTGATCTACTGATCTTTGATAACATTATAAAGCTTAAAAGTTGTATTGGAACACACTAATCTGAGGAATTACAGGTTCGATTTAGAATTTATTTTTGTAAAGTCTTTTTGTAGTGGAAGAACTTCCTAGATATATAGACTAGTTCCTATAGCCTATAGACTATATTACAACACTTTTATCGTTTTAATGTAGCCCACTTAATCGGTCAGCATTACGGGAGCACATAGAAAATATACACATCGAATGGCTATATTTCCACATGACTACACAGGTAGAACCGCAGGTAAAACCAGAATGGTATAGAGGCCAGTGTTGAGTTGCGCCACTGAACTCGCAATACCTCAAGAATTCGGCGGAACGATGAGAACGGAGTAGGTTCCCTCTGTCTACCTGCTGTTTGCGGGATACAGCGTGAAGCTGGTATAAAACTGGAAAATACATAGAAGACCTAAAACATCACTTTCAAATCGATATTTAAATATCGTAAAAACATATTTAACATAGATAAAATTCTTTATTGACAGCTCGTAATACTTTACGATGTAATTTGACACGAGAAAGGTCTAAGTATCGATTACAAAGTTCTTTACAACCAATTATATCTCATAACTGATTTTAAATATGACCGTAGGTACCTATATAAAATATTGTCATATTTTTAAATAAAACGAAAAAATACTTAAATATTTTGTTATAAAGCATATAGTATAAAGCTAGGTCAGAGAGAAATTAGTGTTAAGACACTCCTTTACTCACACAACCCTCCATTTACCAGACATTTGTGTGTCGAGTGGCGGAATTTAAACTGCATTGTGTCTTGTTACGAGACCGAGAAAAGTAAATCATTTCGTAAACGGGGAATCGAACCCACAACCGAACCGACGCGTTGTAAGTACACGCTGTATCACGGCCACCACAGCCTCTTAAACATGAATTGGCTCTTTAAAATATATTATATCAGCAGAATATTTTTAATGCATACCTTACTTCATTAATTCGATAATATTGCATAAAGTTATAATTCGTACAAAGGCTGATTCCGTCATTTTGGTGATACAAAGCGTTTTTTGAATTTTAAAGCGAATTAATTGTTTTAATTAAATTACGATCCTGTTTTATTTCGAGTGTTTGTTAAAATGATTATCTTATTTGCTTTATTACGTGTGGTGGTGTTGAGTTGCTTCGAAGAGCCAATGTTGTTGCGTGTTTCATGTGTTGTGGATTTGAATCTAGTGAAATCTTGTGTTGTTGATATAATTTTTTAATATTAAAATGTGGCTTATAATTTTTTTATGTTTTTATGAGGCCAGTCGTGGCGCAGGGGCACAAAGTGGCACTAAAATCGATTGGTTATGGATTAGATCCCATCTCGAGGAAGTGAAATATTTATTTACATTTATATTTTCAATTCTTCGCTCTGGTGTCGCCACTCAACACGCAATGCCTCCAGTACTCAACGGAAAGTGAGGAACGGAGTGTCTTAATACTAAGTTCCCTCTGCCTACCCTTCTGTGTGCGGAATACAGCGTGAAGCTGATTTTAATCTAATATGATTTTTTAATATGATTTCATGTATTTACAATGTATTTCCCGTAAAATAGAGTAGGCAAAACCTAACTTTAAGACATTCCATTTTCCATTCAATTCTCAGGATATTGTGTCGATTCAGTAGCGAAACACAACGCCTCGGTTTGTTTTTTACCGGAGTGGGAAAGTGAAATTTATCTATTTGATACTCGGAGGAACCGAACACTGTGTAATAGCGCCACGACGGCTTCATCTTTTTAATCCGACAAACATTTCATATTTGGATTGTATTTAATAGACTTTAGTTTTTAATATTAAATGACTTCTTTTTTTTTAGTGTATTTGGCCAATTCATTCTGCCTGTAAGGGATAGCCCCCCGGGAGATCCATTTGTACTTGTGAATAGGTTTTAAACTAGCCAACTAGCTATGTAATTCCTTACATACGAAAATAAGCGGGTTGTGTTAAGACTCTCCGTTTCCCACTATCCACGCAATTACGAGATATTGTGTATTGTCTGGAGGAGCTCAACGCCGTGCTTTGTCTATGAGAGCAAAGAGATGAAAATATTAAATGCTTTTTACTATTCAATTCCATTGAATTGAATTTTTTTTTCAAACTTATCACATAAAATCTCGAAAAATTGGTGGAGAGTTCGAGTCACAGGAGTTTCTTAATGTAGAACGTCACGAAAAAATATTTTTAGCAGGTAAGGTAACTTGGGAACCTAGTGTCTTAACACTAGGTTCCCAAGTTACCTAACCTCTCAAAAATATTTTTTTTACAAAATTTAAATATTTATTAATATACGTATAAGAAATAGCCGAACAGAGTGATTCTTCTCTCTGTGCTCCTGTAAGAAAACACACAAAAACAGATTTTACACACAAATATCTACGTACTACAGATTAATCAACAGCTTGCCCCAGCTATCCGGGGCGCACCGGGCGAATTCTAAACTGACAATTTGTACCTGGAGATTGGCCGAAAGCTTGGAACTTTACTCGAGCACGTGAGCAATCTGGGTTTTAAATTTTTACAAACGAGTTTTGCTTTTGTCTACGACGACGGCGTCTTTTGTGTGAATAATATTGTCTATCTGTTGTTTGTCTGATTCACAGTTTTGTATGGTTGAGGGGATTTTTTATGTTATTCGAATCAAATCATCCGTCGTGACGCAATGTGTGACTGTAAGCGATGGTTGTGGGTTCAGTCCTTATATTTAAATTATTTTCATTTCGTCGCTCTGATAAGCAAAACACTGCGTTAAGCTCTGTCACTCAAGGTGCGAAGTCTCTGAGAAGTGTAAATGATGTCGTATTTGTATGTTATCACTTATACTTATTGGTTATTGCTGAGTAAGTACGATTGGTATAGGTTCTCTTTTTTATACTGAGGTGCTGGTGGATGAAATCATCAATATTATTGATGAAATTACAATAATCAACAATCCAGTTTAGATAACATAATATGTACATATTTATCTTAATTTATCTTATCAACAAATTAAATCTCCATCTTATGAAAATGCAAACTATATATTTTTTTAAATATTTTTTTTTTGTAGCTTCACGTTAAATTCATATTTCATAGCAGGGTAGGGAACCTGGGAACTTAGTGTTACCCATAGGTTGATATATTTTATTTAATCCCCTATAGCAGTATAGACAAAGATAACCTAACGTCAAGACACTCAGTTTTCCGTTTCCTGTATTCGTAAAATTTTGTATGGATTGGCGGAACTCAACGCCGCGCTTAGTCATACCAGAGTTGACAGATTATTAGTATTAATAATTTCCTCGAAGCGAGAATTGAAAATTGGTTAGCCTCAATAAATACGTACATGTGTATATAGGTACTTTTCCACTTTATCACTGTAATTGAAGTTGTAGAAGAACCGAGCAGTTGTCTCGAACGCTACAATTAAACTTTTTGCCCCACATCGCCGCTACATACTCCTAGGTATTGAGTTTTTATGGTGCTAATTGATATCGGTGGGAAGTGTCACTTTGTTATTTTGTCACTTTTTAATGTAGTTTCGTTTGTTTTTTACCTTTTGGTAGTGTTAAGTGCAAATGTAAGGTATGATTATGATATAAAAAAAATAAATCAGCTTCACGTTGTATCCCGCACACAGCAGAGTAGGCAGAGGGAACCTAGCCTTAAGACGCTCCGTTCCCCACATTCCGCCGAGTTCTGGAGGCATTGAGTGCCGTGAGCGCTTTGCCTCGACACCAAAGCGAAGAAATGAAAATATAAACGTAAATAAATATTTCAATAATGATGTTATATCATGTATCTTAATATTAAATTGAATAATTTATTTGATTGAGAGAGCTTATCTCAGGGACTATTGATTACAATTACATTGAGAACGCGACTGTAGGTGCGATTCCCTCTCCGGGAAAATAATTATTTTTTATTACCTTTGCTGTAGCAACAAGACAATACGCAACATTGAGTGCCTACCGACGTTGAAATTAAATATTTAATATAATAGTTTTCTCGTCCTGGTAACGAAGCGCAGCGTTGAGTTCCGCCACGCAACACACAATGCCTCAAGAATTCCGAAGAAAGTGTAGAACGGAAGTATCTTAATACAGTGTCATGACACTTGGTTCCCAGGTTCCCCTGCGTACCCTACTTTTTACGGGATACAATGTGAATATATAACATAAAAAATATATCCTAGACTTAGCGAGTATAATGTTTTTTAATTTTCTTTTTAATGAAAACATACACAGAATAATATTAACTTCAATATTATTTATTACAAATTATTATAATTTAATAGTTTTATAATGAATATCCAAATTCTAACCTCAAGTTATTTGAACTAATGAATTAATAACTCTATTTATTCAATATGTTTTAGTTAGAAAATTTCTAGAAATCGTTTTAATTAAATAAAAGTTATTTACACGAGAACTAATATTGAAATATAAAATATACCTTATTAAGTTTTAAGTAAACAAGCTGTTTTGCTTGGGAATTTGTAATTTTTTTAGGGTTCCGCACCCAAAAGTAAAACGATATGTCATCAGGCTGTATATTATGAACCGTGATAGTTGGAAAAATGGCTATAAGAATAAGTCCTAAACAACAAATTTATCCGGATTTTTCTTAACTGCAAAATTCTCCTAGTTAGAGAAAATCTCAGAGTTAAGACTCTTCTCTTATTTTGCCGCTATATCCCGCAAAAAGGAGGCGAAAGGAAAGTTTCGTTTGAACGCTTACGTTAAATTTTCAAGTCATTGCGCATTCAAAGGAGGAACTCAATGCCCGGCGCACATTATCCACCAAAGCGAAGATATAAAAAAAATACCATTATTGACTCCAGTGGGGCTCGAACCCACAACCATCACGTTTATTTAAACTTAGCGCTACTGCGTCACGACAGCCTCTATTTAAAATTTATTATACCTACTTACCAAGAAACAAAACAATAAAAACTTTAACATCCATTGTCCTTTCATTCGCTATTACGATTGTACGAGCCAAGTATCGTAGAAAACAAAAACACGCGACGACGACGACGACTTGTAATTAAATAAATTAAAGTCAACGCAACCGCTGACGACCAACGATCTTTTTGTTTAGTCCTTTTAATTGTTGCTTGTTTGATATTGAAGATTATATAACTATAGAAATAGATAGAATTGGAATGGTGATAACTTTTTTAAATTTCACGATCTATCACGCATTTAGGAGGGTAGAAAAAAAATCAGCTTCACGCTGTATCCCGCACACACGGGGTATGCAGAGGGAACCTAAAGTTATGACACTCCGTTCCCCACTTTCTGCCGAATTCTGGAGGCATTGCATGTTGAGTGGCAGAACTTAACGCCGAGCTATTCCTTGCCACCATGGCCAAGAAATTAATATGAGACATTTCATTATCCATTACCTCGAATGGGAATCAAACCCACAACCTGTAGCATTTACAGTCGCACTTAGTGCCAGCGCTACGACTGGCCTCGAAAACAAAAATCTTAAACCCTTTAACATTAGTAAATACATTAAACTAGATATATCTTTATAGATAGAATTCAACTCCCATATTCAAATTTCAATTGATAAACAATTCTCCAAAAGAATTTCCCAGCGAGAGCGACATATGACGCAGATTTAATTTCGTATTCTCGGCTTAGCATCTGCTGTGCTGCAAAAAGTGTCTTCCGAGGAAGTTTTTGTTGAGATTTTTTAACAATTTTGAGCTTAGCCAGTGAAATTAATAGTTTCCGGCCAAGTTGGTACTTGTTACAATTAAGTTTAGTACCTATCGTGTTACATTCATTTAGTTATTAAGTAACTTTTGCTTTTTGGTTAGGTTTGTGGTCATTTTCGTTGTGCATAGGATCTGATTAATCAGTGGTTTTGGGTTCGATTTTTATTAGGGGGAATGATTTATTATTTATTTCCTCTTTCCAGTAACAACATGAGAGCATTGAGTTCTGGCGGAATTCTTCTTCTTCTTAGTATTAGGTTCCTTCTGCCTGCCGCTATGTGCGTGATGCAGCGTGAAGCTGAAGGTGAATATATGTATATTTAATTATTTAAACTTTCCAATTCGTTAGTTATTGAGTATTGTAGAAATTTCAATAGAAAATTTTCATTTCGGAACAATACCACCATTTAGGTATACAACTCTAATATAAATTTAATCAAAGCAGAATACTAAGAGCTACTATACTGGCAGTACCCTAAATTATTGTACGTCTAACTGTATAGTTTAATTAATACGACCGTTGAGAATAATCTATTTGAGCAAATATTATGAAATTGCAAATAAATGTATATTTTAGTTTGTTTGTTACTTTATTAGGTTAGGTATTATATTGTGCTCCTTAGTGCTTAGACAGATATGTATGAACAAACTATTTTCGCAGTTCAAAGTTTGAATCTTAAACCTTTTTTCTACAAATATAAAAGATATATAATGAGTTTTAAAACTCGAATTCTCACATCAGTAAGACAAAGCGCGGCGTTGAATTCCGCCACTCAGTACACAGTGTCTGGAATTTCTAATTGAAAGTCAAAAATGCGCGTTGTGACACTCTACTACAGGTTACTAACAGGTTAAGCAGAGGGAACTAAGACATTCCTTTACCTACTTTCCATCTAAATTTTCCAGACATTTCGTGTTGAATTTCTAGGAACTAGCAGTAAATGAAAATTATTCATTCCCCCGAGTAGAAACCGAGCCCATAACCCTCGTCCTTACACACAAACGCTGCTGCGGCGCTACGACGCCATCTATTTATTACCCACATATACTGTCTATATTGCAATTTATTATAGGCAACCTAAGTTATGGCCGACAAAGCCGCAGCCAGCCGCTAGTATGTACACGAATATTAAACATTTCTAAGCACGGTAAGCCCTTCGACCGCGCCGTAAATGGAATGCGACCGCGGAGCGATCAGTTATATGGGGTCGGCAGGACCTATGGGGATTCAAAGGTGGATTTTTGTTCCTTATAGATGTATGTAAACTATTAATATCTGGACAGAATATTTTTTGAATGAGACATCAAAGAAATAGAAGAACAAAAGAACAAACAAAAGAAAGAAAGTGTGAAAATAATTTAGATAGGGGGGAAGAATGGTAAAAGTATTGTCAAAAAGTTATAAAATGCAACAAAAAGTATTGATAGGATGAGTTGAGGTTTTTAAATATTGTAAGTTATACTTCCCGTTGACCTACAATCCTAAAATTCATTCGGAACCCCTCGGTGAGCGAGTCTGATTCACAATTGATCTTCTCTATCTTCATGCTTTAACCTGCATCATCCCTTTCTGTCTTGATTAAAAAATAAAAAAAAGCTCCTTGAACTTTGATTTCATTTCGTTCCGTTTCACATTCATTTCGTTTCGCACTTTCCACCGTATTTTTGAGGCATTGCGTGTTGCGTGGCGGAACTCAACGCTTCAACACTCTGCCTCTGCCCTGCCAAAGCTTCGATGGTTATATTGCACAATTGTATAATTAAAAAAATAAAAATATGATCCTTATGCTGGGCATACAGCAAAGCTAGTACAGCAAAGATAATAATTTAAACTTAAATAAATATATAACAACTTAACCATAACAGTAAAAGAAAATAGAAACATACCACCATAACATACAACATACTACCATATTATAATAGCGTTAAAAATTATAACGTTCTATAATATTAAGTTGTCAATCCCTTCATTGCGGTACGCAATCGTATGAAAACGAGGCCGCGGAGGATTCACCTGGAACGACAGAAAGCACCCGAGGGGTGATTATAAATAATACGCACACTCGATGAGCAGTTTATAGTAATACTAGTAGAGAAGCTACTTCAGCTTTCACGTACGGCTTTGTATGCCTATTAAAATGGCAAAAAAGAAACAAATAATTAATAATTAAGAGTTTTAGAATTCTAATCGTAAACTTTAGGTTAGAGAAAATGTACAATGGATTAAATTGATTAGGATTAACGTGATGTTACATAGCTTGTAGTCGCCTCGATTCATCGAGTTGTCAATATTGAAATATTCAGAAAGAATTCGAATCAGTAGTTCTTGAGATTAGTGCACACAAACAAATTATTCAGCATTATAATATTAGTATAGCAGTATAGATTTAAGATCAAAATAATACGTACATATTGTACCCAATAAAAAAGTGTATGACTTATACTTGTAATGGTCGTAGATTCGATTTTTATTTAAGAAAATATTTATATCTAAAACTACTTTGCACTTGTTGCTATGTTCCCGAAATCAAGTGGAAGTGGAATACATTGCCTAAATCAAGTTTTCTATATATAGCCGAGGTTTTGTATAAAGTATCGAAATTATACAAATTACCTTAATTATAGTTAAATATATAATTTAAAGAGCCTCCGGAAGACACTTATGACGAAAATAATGATAAAAGCGGAACTAAATAGGCACTGTGACCGCAGATTTCGGCATTTCAGCATCTCTATTTACATCAAACGTAATATGTGAAGTGAAAACCATGAAATTATAATCTTTTTTTTTTAAATTAATTATCAACATACAGATGTCTGCATTCGTCTCTGTCATCGTGGCGTTATGTTAGCGTTGGACTGTAAATACAATGGTTACCGGTTCGATTTCTACCAAAGGAAAAGAATATTTATCATATTTTTAACATTTTTAAAATGTTATTCCATATTTAGAAAAGTAAAATACTTATTTAGAAGACGTATAAAAATTTTAACGTAGCGGAACTCGAACCCGTGCCTTCTGGAAACGGACCAGGACGCTCTGACCACTAAGCCATACGTTCTAATTAGTTCAAATTGTTTTAATTTTCCCGGTCTGCCACATACAGCGCGACGTTGAGTTTCGCTATTCAACACGTAACACGTGAAGGTACTCAAGTCGTATCGACCTGGAACACTGTCGCAGTTAGGCCTTTCCACGGTTGCGTAGTGAGTGGAAGGAAATTGCTACAAAACCTCACAGTAGTGGAGTGCCACGTGCCATCAAGATGGTGTGGAGAACCCAATTTTTTAACATTAGGTTCTTTATGTATTCCCTGTAATTTGTGAGATAAAACATAAAGCTAATAAATGTATTCTTTGATACATCTTCGTCTACGATGTAAGAAGATTCGAAACTACTCTGTTCAATTAAACAGTAACAGTTACATCAACATTAAGTTTATAATTATTATACAAATTATCAAAACTTCGAAAAAAAAGCACAATAATAACCGCAAACCACATCTCGTTTTGGTTGTAATTCGTTAATTCATAATTTGTGGGCAAATAATAAAGCTTGTTTTGAACCCAGTGTTAAGAACTTTCCGTTTCCGACGACACGCACGACGTTCGACGCATTGAGTGGAGTGGCAGAACTCAACACACCGCTTTTCCTTGTGAAAAAAAAGAATGTTATCATTATTTATTTATATTTTATTATTATTATAGGTTTGGCTCGCTCTGGGGTAATAAGACAAAGCGTGGCGCTGTGTTCCGCCACTCAACCCACAAAGCCTCAGAATTCTGTGGAAGAGAGAGCATCGGAAGTATCACAACACTAAGTACCCAGGTTCCCTCTGCCTACTGTGGTATGTGAAACAGCGTTAATAAAAAAGAAATTTAATTATAAAATTTAAGAGTCCAATATACAAGATATTTTTTTTCTGACAATATAATACGATAAGATTAAGCAAAATCGTCTTATTCATTTATGTAACTCCTTGCATTCTTGGTTTACTTTAATAGCTATAGATTACAATAGCAGTGGTATAATAGTGGGAGTGGAAAATCACTCTACATTAAACTTTGCACTTTACTTACTACGTAAAAGATGCTGAAATTTTATGGTAAACATTGATTAATTTTTTTAATCAATGATTACCATCAATTTTCACTGTCGAACCAAAGGCTTAATAAATAACTAATGTAATTTAAAAAATAAAAAAAATGCCGACTGTAAATACTTGTCAGGTAAAGAATTAATTAGAAAACTTAATAACAATATTAAATATTTAATTTTCTCGACTACGAATCGAAAGCAAAACATGTTGTGTTTACAGTTACATTTTATGACCCTGCACCACGACTACCCTCAAGTAGTATAAATAATAACTATTAAAAATATTCTTAAAACCCTTTTTATTAACAATTTACAAAACATCCATAGTAATAGCGGTTAACTTTCCCAACATTCAGTGAATATAATGGTTCCGTAGAGAACCATCTCTTCCACCAACGCGGCAGTTTGAAGGAACGAACAAATATATATTATTTGGATTAATGTACAAGATAGTATTATTGCTTGTGGTTCAGGCTTAGTGAATTAGACTTAGTTTATTCGGGATTGTATATAAATTTTAGGCCGTCGTGGCTCACTAGCGCCTGACTGTGAACACCACGTTTCTGCGCTCTGGTGGGCACGGTAAACTTAACGCGACGTTGACCTCCGCTACTCAACACGCAATGTCTCAAAAGAAAAAAAACGGAGTGTCTTAACACTAGGTTCGCTTTATCTACTCCGGTGGTAGAAAGCAAGTCGTAAGTTTATGTTGTAATTTATAGAATCTTGTACACAGAGAGGAGAAATAATATAAAATAATAATATATCTGTAGTCCAAAACCACGCTTTTCTACATCAAATCTTGCAGCTCCTACAGAATGTACTTGGTGCTATAAATATGAGCCTAAATTCGAATAATCTCTAAAAAGTTCAAATATTCAAGTCCTGGATCCATCATCGCACCAGCTCGTTAATACCATATGTTGTCACTTCAGCTACGTATGATGAGCAGCCAAGTTCCATAAGGATATATTTATTTCAAGTGCTTCTAAAGTTCGATTCTTAGATTTTATTACATAGTTTGTTACAAATACGATTACAATTAATAAAAGATTGTTAATATAAGTTAATAATAAAAAACACAAATTAAAACCATAAGAATTGTATCAATAGTTGCAATCAGCTAAAAACTGACGAAGATGAATCGGCGTCATAATTCGAATTTCCAATGTCGCTAAAAAAACGAAATGACTTCGTCCCGCATTTATTAACCAAACCGTAATCCCTTGTCCGGTGCCGAAAAATACTGGCTGCCTCGACCTTTGGACCAGCACAGACATTAGACTATATAAATATTATTATAAAATACTTACTACTAAAGCACGGCGTTGAGCTCTGCAAACTATCACACAATGTTTCCAGTTCTGGTTTAGTGCACAAAACGAAGCGTCTTCATCTAGATTCTTTTTGTAGTAAATAGAAAAAAAGATATAATTTGAAAAGTGCTGTACGGTGTATCTTAACATTAGGTTCTCTCTTTATGCACGAAATTAATGAGTTAGCAGTATCACTACTTTCTATAATTTAGATTTTATCTTAACCTTAGAACGTTTGTGGGTTAGTTGAACACTGGTTCGTGCATTTATTTTTTATTAAATATATAACCCTATATCTAATAAAAAAAAAAACAATATGACACTGATATCTAAGCTGGAAGAAAGGAAACTGGTCTAATAATTTTACTGAAACTAAGTGACGTATTTTATTTTTTTATTTGTTATTTTTCTACATACATGAATATGGTAGTTTATTCAAAAAATGGTTATAGTTTTCCATTGACTCAAAAGACATTTAAAATCAAATCAAATCTTAAGTCTACTGCACCCTTTTGTCGTGAATCATTATGGCGCTTAAATAATTTTTAACGGTAGCTAGGTTATAATTTATTACTCAATACGATTTTTTTCTAAGCTTCCAAAAATAATTTTGTGATAAGGACCCCCTGTTAATCTATCTTCAATCCAAGCGAGATATGAGTTTTGAGCTTTTCTAAAAAAATATTTTTCTTTCCTAAGTGTGGTATAAAACTTTAATAAATGTGAAAAAAAGAAGATACTATAAATAATATTTTTTATTTAATATTATTTTAAATCACTATTGTTCAGATCTATGGGCCAGAGGCCTCAAAAATCCATAAGGTCGATCGTCGTAAATATCTTTAACGAATAATTTGTATGTAAAATATGCTATGTAAAAGCACTCAAAACACAAAGTTATCTTTATTTTTCATGCAGAAAGACACATATGAAAAAAACTAAAATGATTAATGATGGGGAGATGCGGAAAAAAAGGTGAGGGCCTTTTATAGCTAATTAAATAAAAAAATGCATTTTTGCAATTTTTCTTTCATCATTATTAGAAACTAGTTTGTATATGCTATGAACCTTCTCTTTGGTGTTAAAATTAACACTCATACTCATAGACATACTCTAATTTGACTTTCTCTAAATACGCACTATATATCTTCTATTAAAAAAAACACATTATTTAAATTCGAACAGCCGTTCCTGAGATCAAAACGATCAATCAAACAAACTTTTCAGTTTTATATATCAACTAAACTACCCTTAGTTACAATAGTATTTAAATAATTCGGAGGTTCCCAGTGATTTATGTACGATGCGACGTGATGTTCCTAATCTCGTACAACTTTTTATGACAGGCTACGTGTTTTGACGTTATCTTCACTTAAAGGTTTGAAATCTTTGTACAATTTGTATGGGTTTGGTTTGTTATTTATATCATTAATTTTATTTTCATTCATTTTTAGAGCTTTAAGGTTATCTTTTAAATATTATGAAATAAATTGTATTGTTATCATCTTCATGCCTAATTCTGCATGGCAGAAAAATCAGTAGTAACCTAGAGTCAAGAGAGCCCATTCGCTGCTTTTTGCTTGAACTCAAGAACCTAGTGTTAAGACCGTTTCGCATTTTCCGCCGAGTTCTCGAGGTATTGCGTGTTGAGTGTGTAAATAAGACGAAAAGAAAAGAAAAAGAAATCGACGGAAAATGGGGAGCAGAGAGTAGAGCAGCTCCTACTCTGATACACGTGGGATACGGTGTGAAATTGAAAAAAAAATACAGTAAAAAACGGTAAAAAAATCTTATAAAACAAAACGAATGTCTGAAAAATAGCGAAAAAGAAATTATATAATTCTCGATGTTAAAGGGCATAAAACACTATATAAAATATGCGGGGCGCCCTCAGAATATGTAATGCTTAGACTTTAGGCCCTCGGGCGACGTCGCCCTAATCCGTCACTTGTCAAGGCTATAATAAAATGTACCTTGGAATATGCCTACTATTTTAGGTTAAGATTTCATGTTGGTTATATTGTGATACGACACTTTATAGGTTTAATAAATATCATGTCGATCTAATATTAAATATATTTTAAATTAAACTCTTAAGCCGGATTAATCGCGTATATTTTGTTTTATATTTTTTTTGAAATTCAGCGTTTCGAGCATTTTGCAGTAGTCTGTGGTCACAGGTAGATTATAAAAATCGCGAAAATCAAAGATTTTTTTTACTAAATATATATCTATTCCACTAATAGCTGGGTAGGCGATCTATTGCCGAGACATTCCATTCTCTTTATTCGTCTCAGTTTATGATACTTCATGTTGAGTGGCAGAACTCAACGCCGTACTCTGTCTACCAGATTGCACAAATAAGAATATTTAAATGTATTTATTTCCTCAAAGGGAGAATAAAAGCAAAGCCAAAATTTTCGAGACATCACGTGTTGAGTGGCTTTCGCCGCATATTTTGGGCAATTTTCAAGTCTCAAATGAGTTTGTTTTTTTTAAGTATCTCAATACTAAAATCCTTGTGCATACCTTGTTTTATGCAAGTTACAGCGTGAAGGTAAGAAAAAAATAAAATTAAAATAATTTTATATTCGCAAATATATGGACACACTTCACAAAAAAATGAAAAAGCCATTTAAATTATTTCCTTGCATAAATTGGAACGGAAATATAGATATTTGAGAAATATGCAAATATCCCGAATTATATTATAAGGGTAGCTTCGGGCGAGATGGTCCTAATCTGTCGCCATAACGCTCTATATAATCTACACATTATCGTATATGATATTTCATTTAATGTTCGCAATTTTTTTTAATTTCATATGTGTTTAGTATCACTATAATGTTAAGATAAGTGTCAAGATATTCCACTAAATTTTGAACGAAGTTTTTTATAAAAATTGCGAAGATGTCATGTTTAGTAGCGGAACTTAACACCGTGCTTTCTCTTACTGGAAAATCCGGAAAAAAATCATAATGTATATAATATTATTATACTGCTACATATGTTTTTATATAAAATAATATGTATGTAATTAATAGCATATTGATTTTTCAGTAAGTTCATCACCAACCAATATACATCTACGTATCTTTCAATTATAAGGATTCCCTAGAAGAGATCACCTACGGTGAAAAGGGCATCTCATCATATTTTTCTTTTGTTTTTGTATTATTAATAAGTAAATGTAATAAAATAAAAAAAAAACTAAACAAATATTCCTACGAACGGAAATCGAACCTAGCACATTTAGACTGACTCCCCAGTCCCCTTCGCCTTTTCCCTTAAGTTCCTATTATGGAGATAAATACATGTTATTTTATATAATATACTAACTATTAAACAGAAAGCCCATAGACTTATCTACCAGGATTTGCTTCGGGCTTAGTTGATAAGATAGTGTAGGAGTCGGCTTTCAATTTAAACGTTCTCTTATAAAATAATAATAGTCTTACAGAAATATATATATTTAATCATAACATTAAGTTCTTGAGGCAATAAACGTAATAGAACCGAGTGAATTAACACTAAGTTTCTGGTTCCCTCTGCCTACCATGCTTTTGGCGGGATAAGTATTAATTGTGGCGCTATCTTAATTTTTTTTTATATTTACATACAGCGTCCCGCTAAATTTATATTTTTAACACACTTTTATTAAGTTGATTTTTATATAAGAAACCATATAATGGAATCTAAGAATATGAATTACACGCACTTTCAATTATTATGAAACTAGGCAATTATATTTAGATTAGATGACAATACAATATTGTGATAACATCGAACTGGTTTGATGATGAGACTGGAAGACGGTTGATGGAATCTTGTATTGCCTACTAGTAAACATATCGAATTTGGGCTCATCCAATTTATCTTATCATATTATCATATTTCTGTTCATTTCTTTTGATGACAAGATTCTGACGATGGACTGGAAGAGTCCCTGTGAAATGTTTTTAAAGATGCCGGTAGTATTACAATTGCTTCACAATTTATATAATATAATATTCTGTTGGTCCGACAACATATATAAGTATAAGAGAAAGATAAGTTTGTTACGCCAAGTTTTCGCCTCTAAAAAGTTAATAAATCTTTTATGGGTCTGAGTATACGTATACATAATAAAATTCCGCAATTTATTCTAAGTTCTCTCTATTTCTCAGCAGAAGTGTAAACTATGTGCTTTTAATTATAATCTTCTATTGTAAAAGCGTGGGACGCCGGAACAGGAAAGACTTTTTGCGTAACTTGCAGAAAAATGAAGGTAAACGATGTTACGGGAATAAGATTACAGAGATCTACTCTAACTGGAGTTGCAGCACGACTAGCAGATGGCTCTACATTAAGCAGACTGTTCGAAGTAACAGTTTGTCGAACTCAGACAAAAATGCAACCAGCAGCAAGGAAACACCACATTCACCGACAATTTGAACGTCTCTTCTTTCCGGCAATTCAGTACATATATACGGCGTCAATAGTGGCAAAATGTAGATTTCTTGTTCGTGGACGAGATATCTTTGGTTCTCTTTAGTAACCCTTGGACGGCATAAACGTTATGTTCATAAACGACATCACGTAACTTCCACCAGCTCACCTCACGCAGTTTACAAGAAAATCTTTCCTGTTCCAGCGCCCCATTATTATACATGATTATAAGTTTATTATTATTATACATTTTCATAAAGTAGCTTTATTGTAAGTTATACTAATTACAACATTAATTTAAATTTTATCGTCGACCCTCCTACACTACAAATGCCTAATCTATTCTATGTCACACGGTTTAAACTGATACATGACGTCGCTGTCCCTCACATTTGTTATGTTTCCTTAGTGAAATATATAATACATTTAAAAAATATTTTGTATAAATTGTTACCAATGTTAAAACTAGATTAGAGGAGAGTAGTCATGTAGGTTAGAAGTGTTGGGACGGTAGTAATGGGTTCAGTTCCCATTTGGGGCAATGATAATAATTATTATTTAATTTCAAGAAAATGTGGAGCGTTAACTTCCGCCACTGATCACGCTATATCTTGAGTTGAGGTGGAAAGTGGAAAATTGAGTGTTCACTTCTTGAAAATAAATTTTATTAAAATTCCTTTTCCCGACTGTTAATCCTAATAAACTATTGGGCTTGTTTATTTTCTTTTAAATTTATGCAGTCGGGATTTTTGTTTTTATAAATATTTTTTTATTACTTCTTATTGTTCGAATAGACTCTGCCAGTTAATACTTAATTGAATATGAATTTGAATTTGAGGTCGTCGTCGCGCAGAAACACAAGCGTGCGGCTGTAAACGCTGCGGGTATGGGTTAGATTCCCAGTCTTTAATAGTTGAATTTCCTCCCTCTGGTAACGAGATAAAGCACGGCGTTGAATCCCGCCGCTTAACACGCAATTCTTTGAAAATTCACTTTTCAATTTAATTAAATACATTGTTGTCATAAAAAATCCACTGACCACTGACACTGCACCGTGGTGTTCTAATATATTATTTGTGAGCTAGCTTTATCATATCAACAACAAGCACATGTTTTATAGAACAAAAATGTACTATGGCCCTCCTGGGACATTACTGAAGTCGTCGCCTGCGGCTCATACTAAGAAATACAATCATTTTTAAGCAAAATATATATAACTTAAATTTATCGCCTTCATATACATGAAGTATATAGTATAGTTTATTTATACTATTGTAAACCAAAAGAATATTAGGTAATTTGGTAAAAAAAATATATTTAAAAGTGGTAAAATGTTATTTTTAAGTTCATATATTGACGTATATGAACTGAACTTATATAAATTCGATACGATTCCCGCTACGTACAAATCTTAATGCATTGGCTGAAAATATATATTTTTTTCTCGCTTAAAAGGTATACGTAATATTAACAAGCTTAATAACTATATTATTCCTTTACCATTACATTTTTATTCTATTGTCCTAATTATATTTTCTACTTAAAATCGAACCTACTATCTTCATACGTCATTTTAAATCTTATATAAAAATTACCGTACCACTGGGGCGGAATGCTAAGAATAATAACCGTAGCGTATGAATAGGGAGGGGAACGCTAACTACATTTCTCATGGGACATCACTCGACTCGTTGCCGCCGGCTCAGACATACATCCTTTCGTATAATTAACTCGTAGGTACATCACTATTTAGTTCACTTTTAGCTTCAAAGAAGGAAAGATTTATATACGCATTGATTTGATAAATTTCACGTGCTCAATGATCTATTGTATACATGGTATCATTTATTAGTCTGGTGCTAATTTTATTTTGGCGCATACGAATATTTATATGTATTATTTGTTATATTGTCTTTACTGTGAATATTAGAAATATTAATATCATGAGGTTACGGGTTCAATCACGGTTAGGGGGAATGATTTATTGTCATTTCAACGGAGTGTCTTGAGATTAGGTTCTTTATGAAAAAGATAAATACAGTACAATGGTTACGGGGATTAATGATATTTGAAAAAAATTGGTCAAGTGCCAATCGAACTTGCGCACAAGTGATTGTGCGTAATTTTATCTATGAAAACAACAAAAAACACGTTGGCTTTGTGAGAACCCCCTGAAATGTTTATTCTATTCTGTTCTTTAGTATTTTTTGGTGGTGGTAATAGGAACCGTGATAGACATCTATAAAAATTTCAAAACTCCATCACGGTTTATGAGATACAGCCTAGTGACAGACGGACAGACGAACGGTGAAGTCTTAGTAACAGTGAGACCCTTTTACGTTTTAAAAAAAACCGTTTTATATTTTGCCAGATTATCTAAGCTACAGTAGTCACGGGTATATTCGAGTTACTATATTTTTTTATAGATCTTATAACAATCAATAATACATCTACAGAAAGATATCAATGAGAAAAGTAACAAGCACTAACAATTCGCCAAATTAAGAATCAAATCTACAACTATAACATAGATTTTTTAGCTTCACTCTGTATCCCGTAGGCAGAGAGAGCCTCTAAAACCCAGTGTTAAGACACTCCGTTCCCATTGATACACTTTCCTTATCAACTTGCCGCCGAATATTACCTAGACAGATATCACATAAACACCGTGAAGCATACATATCCTTCATCGCCCACGAGCAATTTGCTTTAAAATTACAACTTGAAGTTCAAATTCTATTATGGGACTCCTTAGTGGGTGGCAACAAAGAGACACAATAAAACTGTCGTTCAAGCAGTACCTTAGATTTAGGCCGCATTATTAATCACGTGTTGTTACAAAGCTATTATTAGTCAGTTTTGTGAAGATCGTGCTAATGGCTAATTTTGTTTGAGTTGAAAATGCTGAGAATTGACTACTACCGAGTTCGTCATGGTGCAGTGGAACAACGTGAACGCGAGCAGTGGTGGTTCTAATTCCAAATCATGAGAATTGTTCATATTTATTTCTTTACACTGTTAAAAGTCAAAGCGCGGCGTTAAGCTACGCCACTCAACATGTAATGCCTCATAAGCTATTTGAAGATTGAGAAACGGATATCCATACCAAACGTTCTGAGGTATGAAGTGAAATTGTGAGTTCAACCCTCACTTGGAGAAACAAAATATTTTCATTTCCTGGCTATGGCAAAACAAAATGCGGAGCTGAGTTCCGCCACGAAACATATCATGAATTCCTAAGATAACGGAGTATCTTGACATTCCTCCTTTCCTTGCACACCCTGCTATACGAAAAAAGCGTGAAATTGTATTTTATGCGTATTTTAAGCTAAGGTAAAGCGGTGCGAAATAACACACATCTAGCACAGCAGGGTAGACAGAAGGAACCTGGGAACCCCGTGAAATCACTCCGTTCGCATTAAACCTCTTTTTTCGCCGAATCCTGAAGGCATTGTGTGTTGAGTAGCGGAACTTAACGTCGCGCTTTGCCTCGTTACCAGAGCGATAAAATGAAAACATTAAATATTTCATTTCTTTGATTGAGAATCAAACCTGTCGCGTTTACGATCGCACGCTGTTTGCTCCTGCGCCACGACTAGACTCCAGCGTGGAGTTGTTTTTATACAAGCTATAAGAACTTTAGTATCATAAATGTTTAGTTCATCGATATCTCTATATATAATAAGACAGTAAAAATATTTTGTCTGTACATTTAGTAATTTTGACTGAAATGGATAGAGGGACACTTAAAAAGAATAATAGAAAGCAAAAAGATTTTTTTTGAATTTCTTGTCTGTCTGTCTGTCTGTATGTCGACATATTGCTGTCCGCATTTTTCTCTGAAACTACTGAACCGATTTACTTGAAAATTCACCAATTGCTTTGTTTTAACTCAACTTAGGTTCTAAAGTTTGGTTCATCAAAATCGGTTCATTAAAAAAAAAGTTATCGTCATTTGAATGAACTCAAGGCATTAGCTTGCCTGCGAATATTATACAGCAATCGCGCTGGCTAAAGAATGACGTTCGAAACGTCTGGGTTATATGATTGTTGATAAAAATATATATTTTTGAAGCACTATTATATGATATTTTATACAATAAAGTAAACAAAATTGAATTGTTAGTGGAGATTACCTTCATTAATCATAAATCATAACAGTTAAGTTTAAGTCGTAATTAATTCAACACAGAGATAAAGAACGATCTTGAAAGAAAAGATCGGAAGA
>JAATLQ010037192.1:25726-43214 GCA_013421005.1 Heliconius erato x Heliconius himera | reverse complement strand
ACTTACATATAATTCAAAACACTCTACCAAATAAAACTAAAACTCAATTTATAAAATACCAGCGATCCAAATGCTCCTTCGAGAGCTTAAATCTACCTATTCTGATATTCTGTTCCGTAAAGTTTCATCTAAATCTATTTAGTAGTTTTTAAGTGAAAGTGCTACAAACATCCATCCTCACAAACTTGTACATGTATTATAATAATAATAATATGAAATATTATAATAATAATATTCTTATTTTATTATATATAAAAGGATTTTTTATTTTTCTAAGTAAAGCAAGATAACAGACTACAAGTTTTATATACATATTTATTAGTAATAATGTTAATAGGCTATCATCAGTCGTCGGAGTAACAACACGGGATGCAGATAATTGTGGTACTCTCTGTTCTCATCGGGTGAGATATTTTTAAATATACTAAATACTTATTATAAAAATATTTAATTGCAATTAAAAATAATATGTATATTATTTTAATTGTAATTAATTCTTTTAATTAAGCGTGAATATTAATAATTCTAATCCCATACATTATTACGTTAACTAAAATTGTTGTGACGTAAAAACTAAAGTCACAACAATCACAACAAATTAATTTTGATGGATGTTTTATTCGTAGTGCCCAAAATCCTTTGATTAAATTAGTTAGTACTTTTTTGTTTGGGAGTTATATACCATAATTGAAGCTTTGGTATGCTGCAACTTGTTTAATTTTTTTTTGCCATCGTTTTTAGTTAAGTAAAAATCTTAACTAAAATATAAAATAAAAATACAAATGTTTGTTGTTACATATATGTAACACCAAAAATATTACCAATCTCATATGATTTTTCATGTTTTTTCCTCATATGATAAGACACATAGATAATATATTAAAACTGCTCACTACAGTTGCATCCGTAGCTTTTTCCAACTTTTTCAATATTATTATCTATAAATGTATTTACTTATTTATCTGCCCGTTCAACTACGCTTGGAACTTTACAAAATAGAAAAATCTGGAACTCTTTTAGGAATTCAATACAGGTCTCCCTTTATTGAATTCCTAATGATAAGTTACTTAATATAAAGCTTCGCTTGTAAGCCTCGTCCAAGAGACTAAACTTTATTCTGTAATCTTCCGTTACTGACAGACAGATAACGCAGAACCGAAATTACTGGCCGAAGAATATATGAAATTTGGCATATAGTCCTTGAGTGTTTAGCTTCTTTGGTATAAAAAGGATTTGCTCACTCAATTTTTTTTTTCAGCTACACGCTGTATCCCGCACACAGCAGGGTAGGCAGAGGAAATCCGTTCCCCACTTTCCGCCAAATTCTGGAGGCATTGCGTGTTGAGCGGCGGAACTTATAGCCGCGTTTTGCCTCGACACCAGAGCGAAGGAATAAAAATATAAATGTAAATGAATATTTCTTTTCCTCGAGTGGAGATCGAACCCATAACCAGTCGATTTTACAGTCAAACATTGTGCCCCTACGCCACAACTGACCACAAAATGGATATAATGTACATATCTCTATATATAATAAGACAGTAAAAATATTTTGTCTGTACATTTAGTAATTTTGACTGAAACGGATAGAGGGACACTTAAAAAGAATAATAGAAAGCAAAAAGATTTTTTTTTAATTTCTTGTCTGTCTGTCTGTCTGTCTGTCTGTCTGCCTGTCTGTCTGCCTGTCTGTCTGTCTGTCTGTCTGTCTGTCTGTCTGTCTGTCTGTCTGTCGACATATTTTTGTCCACATTTTTCTCTGAAAGTACTAAACCGATTTACTTGAAAATTTCAACAAATGCTTTGTTTTAACTCAATTACTAAAGTTTAGTTCATCAAAATCGTTATCGTCATTTGAAAGAAGTCGTAAATAATTCAACACAGAGATAAAGAACGATCTTGAAAGAAATATCAAGTAAATACAAAGATTTTTTGGTTGGTTCGTTCATATAATATATGTAACTAATTTAAAAACTGTACAGGAGTTAATATGCAATTATTACAGTTTGTTTACAAAGAATATTATGAATCCTTCAAATCAATAATTTAACATTTAAGGCTGTTTCTGAAAGAGTAAATTAAATTATTCACTGACATCAGCCTATTTAACAGAGTATATTATATAGGTAAAAAGAACATAAAGTTACAAAAATATATACGTGTAATAAATAATTAGCTTTATGTATATTTTATAAATATCAAATATCAACAATGGTCGTATTTTTTTATTTAAAACAATCAAAAATTCTTTGACGATAATGTCGTAAAACAATCATATTAGAAGTCATTATAGTTGTCAATCAATTCTGCTTATTAAATCAATAATCATGTATTTTAAGCGGGCGAAGCCGTGGGCGGGCCGCTAGTAGATAATATATTAAAACTGCTCACTACAGTTGCATACGTAGCTTTTTCCAACTTTTTCAATATTGTTATTAGTTAAACATTGTACCCCTGCGCCACGACTGACCACAAAATGGATATAATGTACAAATATGAAATAAGTGCATATAATTTTATACGAATTGTTGTTAATAGCACTGTAATAAGATCGATAATATTATGACGCTTATAAATAGGTGAATGTCTCTTTAATGTTCTCATATTACACATTCCTTACACTCTGGTGCTACAATAATTTTTAAACATGCGGGTTGAGGTCATCGAGGTTCGATTCCCATTCGGGGAGAATAAATAATAAATATATTTTCCTTTCTTCGCTCTGATAACGAGGTGAAACGCGTTGTTGTTTTCCACCACTTAACACGCAATGCCTCAAAATGCAATGCTACGTGCAGGATACAGCGTGAAGTTAACAAAAAAATCGCTCGAGTAAACAAATAAAGCGCGAGTCTTGCTCGTCCATCGAGGGTTCCGTACAAAAAATTGAGTTCTTGAGCTTTTTCTGAAATTCAAATTTGGCTTAGCCAAAGCCCTTTCATCTGATACCTCACTTGAACTAGCTAGGCTTTAATACCAAATTTACCCCCCCCCCTTTTTAAGTCTTTATAGGATTTATATAATATTATTTTAAATTTATTAAGATTTAACCACAAATGTATAGTTATCATTTTTTTTTTCTAATCTAGTAGTTGATTTTGATTTCCTTTATAATGTCGAATTACCGTTTTTTGCGATATAAACGGCCATAATATTTTAAGTAAATGTAGAAAAAGGTTTTACAGGAAATAATGACGCCGTAGATCTAAGTATGTGGTTTGAATTTCAACTCGATATCTCCAAGTGTTCCTGAGATAAAGGCTCTTGACAGACAGACAGACAGATGGACAGACAAGGTCGTAATCTTATAAGGGTTCCTTTTTGCCTTAAAAGGTACGGAACCCTAAAAACGAAATTATTTTTGACATTTAACGGCATTTTTGGCTTTACGCTCTATCCCGCATGTAGCAGGGCAGAGAAAGCCTAGTATTACGACTCTCGACTCCCCACTGTCTAGGTAATCTTGGTGGTAGTGCGTACACATATTGTAGTTTCACCACACGCACTGCGAGTGACATAAACAATATCTCACTCGCTTGTGCCCCTGCACTACGACCACTGATTCGCTTATTTATCAATATTTTAGTACAATATTTAGTACTTGTTTAGCACCTCTAAAATTTTCACCCAAAACTTTGAATTTCGATTACCCAAAATTTTGAACTTTTAGGTTATATGATATCATATTCTTCTATTATCTTTAAAGTAAATATGAAAAACTAACGATATTTCCTACTGCGCCATATTGGATCATTTAATTTTGAATAGCTTATTTCATATCAACATACTCTTAAAACAAAATTGCTTTGTACTAGTTTAATTATAGCCAATAACGAGTAAACATACAAGTTATTCAGAGATAAATTTTACTTGAACACAAACATTTTGATTTGCATCAATTTAATAAGTATTTGTACTGAAATTATTATATTTAGGCAAGAATATTTTTAAAAAAATGTTATAAATGTTAGTGGAGAACGGAGTGTCTTAACTCTGGGTTTTTTTCAGTATCTTTCATGATGAAGGGGACCTAACTCAAAATTTCTTTTATCTCTATATTAATAAAATCTAACCATAACATAAGAATTTTCTACCTTTATATTTCTATGTTATTTAAAAAAATATGTTTCAGGTTCACTCAAGCCAATTATGTCTCAACGCCGTCGAGTCTGTGTTTTGATAAGAACTTTATATTCGGCGTTGCAACCGCTGCTTATCAAATAGAAGGCGCTTGGAATGTATCAGGTAAGCGTTTTTATAGCTTCATACTGTATCCTACACAAAGCAGGGTAGGCATAGGGAAAAATACTTATTTAGAAAACGTTTTCTAAATAAGTATTTTTCTTTCCTAAGTGTGGAATAACACTTTAAAAATGTTTAAAAAAAGGTAAGGATTATACTGTTAATTAAAAAAAATTTCGTTCCGATTAAGACACTTCCGTTCCCCACTTTCCGCTAAATTCTCTAGGTATCGTATGTTGAATGACTGAACTCAACACCGCGCTTTGCCTCACCACTAGAGAGAGGAAATGAAAAATTAAATATTTCATTCCCCCGAGAGCGAATTGAACCCCCGCATGAATGTGCCCCGGCGCCACGACGGTGTCTTGAATAAATTTTAATAAGTATTATCATTCTCCCTAGTGGGTAACGTATCCATCACATATGTTTAATCCAATACAGTACCCGTATTTCATGAAGGTATAAAAAATTAGTTAGCGTAAATAAGATATATTTTTTTAAGTAAAACTCTTAAGCTGTATTACTTTTTCAATTATTCTATATTAAAACTTTATTTTCACTACTAATTAAGCCTATGTTCTTATAGGATCAAAGGTTATGTAAATAAAAAGTAAGTTCCTATATTCAATTAAAATTTATTAAGTATTTATAAATATTCTAAAGATAAAATATAAGTACAGTAAATAAAACCTCTCTCTTCCTTGTCTTGTTTATGTTATAGTCTCGTCTCGTTTATTAATAAAAATGCATTTCCGACCATAAGGTAAATAGTAGTAGTATAGTATAGTTATTTGATTAAACATATTTTTAATTCAGTTTCACGCATTATCCCGCTTATAGCAGGATAGAGACAACCTTGTACCAAGACATTATGTTCTCCGCTTTCGTCTTTATTAGATCGTGAAAATGAGTATGAACGCGCAGGAGCACAATCGTGTGACATGAAACCACAACTATGACGTAAACACGACATTTGTGGGTTCGATTCCTTCGAATGGATGTTAAAGTTAAGAGGCTTTTGCGGCGCAGTGGTACAGCGTGTGACTGTAAACGCAACATGTTGTGGCTTCGATTCTTAGTCGAGGGACTGAATTACTTTATATATTAATCTTCTCGCTCTGGTAACAAAGCTGAGAGTGGGGAACAGACTGTCTCAACACTAGGTTCTCTCTGACGATCCCGCTATATGCGAGGTACAGCGTGAAGCTAACAAAATGTTGAACTCCCAATTTCAGGAAAAGGTGAAAGCATATGGGACAGATATACACATGCAAGACCCGACAGAATATTTGATCACAAAAATGGCGACGTTGCGGCCGACTCGTACCATTTGTTCAAGGAGGACGTTAAACGCTTGGTTGAACTGAATGTACAAATGTACAGGTTTTCTATTTCTTGGCCTAGGATACTTCCAAATGGGTTGAGCAAGTATGTACCTATATCATTAGTTATCTTCATTCTGAGTGGGAATCAAACCTACCGCCATCGCTTTTAGAGTCGCACGCTTGTGCCTCTACGCCACGACGGTTTCAACGGGCTTTTAAGTACATAATATAATGGGTATCGAACTCGCAACCATCGCATTTAGATATTGTCAGATATTGTTTCACTGCTCCATAAAGATATAATATAATATTTTTTATCTTTTTTTTATATCAGCGAAATAAGTCAAGATGGCATTCGATACTATACTGCGTTGTTAGATGAACTAATTCAACATAAAATTTATCCCGTCGTCACGATGTACCATTGGGATTTACCGCAGCCTCTTCAGGATCTCGGCGGATGGACCAATCCTATAATAGCTGATTATTTTGTCGATTATGCTAGGGTGAGTTACTTAAAATTTACAAGATTTATAAAAATATTTAGATAAAGTCCTTCAAATTTATGTCTGTAAATAAATTATTTTGAGGCCGCCATGGCGCAGGGGCACAAGCGTGCCACTGTTAACGCGACAATTATGGGTTCGATTCGCACTCATGGGAATAAATGTTTAATGTTTCTTATTACATACCTTGCTCTGGTAAATATGCAACGCCGCGTTGAGTTCTGCCACTCAAAAATGCCTCCAGAGTAATAAAAAAATATATGATATATTTCTTATTAGTGAAAAGAGCTAAAAATATATTTACTGATCTAATATAATCTATTATACCATCGTATCTGATTATATGGATGGGTCAGGTTCGATTTTCATTCGAGTTCTATCATACAATATTTTGTATTTCCCTTTTCTGGTACAAGCGCAGCTTAGTAATTCTAATTTAACCGAAATTTTTGATTCTGTTTGCCCCCACTGTCTTTAATTATATAAGTTTTTTTTTATGTTTTTTTTATTAGATATTATTCGAGAATTTCGGTTCCAAAGTCCCTGTTTGGATAACATTCAATGAACCATTAACATTTTGCCAAGACGGCTATGGCGGTACGGACGCGCCAGGTGATAAATCAAGCGGTTTCGAAGATTACTTATGTGGCCACAATGTGTTGAGGGCTCACGGCATGGTGTATAGAATGTACGATAGGGAGTATAGAAAACTGTTGAAGGGTAAGTTAGTTTTTGTTAGTTATAAATATAACTTTTTTCTACTTATACTTGTACTTATTACATACATTGCACCTTTTAAAATTTGATTACTACTCAAGGAAATGAAATGCATATTTAATATTTTTATATCCTCAGTCTGCCAACGGTTAAGTTGCAATGCCTTCAGAATTCGGCGAAAAGTGGGGTCTTATTGGGAACGGAATGTCTTAACACTAGTTTCCCAGATTCCCTTTGCCTATTCATATACATACCTATAGTATGTTTAAAAAAATATATTTTTAGTGTGAAAAATTGTAGGCATTGAATTTTGTCAATTATCTAAGTAGGAATCGAGGTTACCCAATTTTTTTTCAATTTAAAATTAATACTGTGTAATCAAAATTAATATGGAACTTTTATTCGTGTATATTAACTTTAAAAAAGACACACGCACATGCTTATAAAAATTTCGACGTGGCTTGATGAGAGCGTATGGCTTAAGCCTTACGAGGCTACGAGCCTTACTTAGGTCAGAGCGCTTGGACAGTTTCCCGCTATATACAAAATGTTGATATACGTATCAACATTTTAATATAACTTAGATTTAAGTCCGCAAGCAGTTCTCAAGCAGTATTTATCAATTATTAAAATTATAATGGAGAACATGGTGACTAACTAGTAACGAAAAATATTATTTATCTATAGTTTATATTCTTTTTCAGCTGATATCGGTATAACCTTAGACTTCTCATGGCGGGAACCTAACACTACTTCAGAGGATGATCGTATAGCCGCTGAAACTGCTAGACAATTTTATGTGAGCTATTCAATGAACTAAAATCTATCAAATAAAATAAAATACGTAAATAAATTATGTCATTAAAATAGCTTCACTATAATAACAAGATCATCGTTGTATAGAGGGAAATCTGATTATAAATACGATGATGTAGGGAAAGTGTTAGATTTAATTTTTATTTTCCACGCTCTGCTAGATAAAACGCGGAATAAAATTCCTCTGCTCAACAAGCAATGTCTTTTGTCATTTGATGGAAATTTGCAAACGAAATATTTTAATACTTTCTACGTCTACTCTTCACATATCCATTTAATTGTTTTTTTTAGCTTTTAATTTTAAATATTTTTTTAAACGGGTCCAAAAATATTTTCTTTATATTTTTTTCCTAAATATAATATATTATTTCTCTACAAATTTTAGTTCGGCTGGTTCGCACATCCAATATTTTCCAAGACCGGTGACTATCCCTACATTATGCGTAAAAGAGTAGATGCTATATCTCGAAAACAGCATTTCACACGTTCAAGGCTACCAACATTTAGTTCAGAAGAAATAGAAATTATAAAGGGCTCAGCTGACTTTTTAGGCTTAAATCATTATACAACATATTTAGTATCTAAAAATAAAAGAAAAATATCACATATACCATCTTTTGAAGCGGATATGGGTGGCATTATAACGCAAAAGGCAGAATGGCCGAAAAGTAATTCTTCTTGGATACGAGTAAGTTGGATTTTATATGATTTTTTTTTTTGACATTGCTCTGGAAACACAAAGCACGGTGTTAAGTTCCACCGTTCATCCTGCAATATTTTGGAATTGGATGAAAAAGGAAAATTTGGTTTTTATAGTATGTTTGGAGTTACGAATATATAAGATTATTATCTTCTTCTGATGATTTTTTATTAAAAATAATAAAACCATATAATTATATTTTTTGTCAGTCCAGTCGTGGCGCAGGGCCACAAAGTGTGACTGTAATCACGACTGGTTGTAGGTTCGATCCCCAATCGAAGAAATGAAATATTTATTTCAATTTATATTTCCATTTCTTCGTTCTGGAGTCGCAAGTCGCGGGGCAAAGCGCGGCGTTGAGTTCCGCCACTCAACACGTAATGTTTCCAGAATTCAGTGGAAAGTGGAAAACGGAGTGTCTTAACACTAGGTTCCCTCTGCCCAGCCGTGTTCGGGATACAGCGTGATTTAATGATTTAATTTTTTTAATTTTATTTTAATATTTTTTGTGCCTCCCCAGTTTCAAAATAAAAACATGCTTATATTTCTAGGTAGTTCCATGGGGTTTCCGGAAATCTCTAAATTGGTTGCGTAAAGCTTATAATAACCCTTCAGTTATTATAACCGAGAACGGCATGTCTCTTGAGAAAGGCTTAGAAGACGTACGAAGGATAAAATACATTGAGGGCTACCTAAAATCTTTACATACAGCGATCTATAAGGACCAGTGTAATGTTTATGGTTATACATATTGGAGTTTGATTGATAATTTTGAATGGACTAGGGGATATTCGTAAGTTTATCTAATTTTATAATTTATTAATATTAATATATAATTTTAATTTAATTTAATAATAACCAATTATGGTCGTCATGGCACAGTGACATAGCGTGTGGTCCCACATAGGAAAATTATTTTTCAGATATTTTTATTCCCTCTGGTATAATACAAAATGTGGCGTTGAAACCCGCCACTTATCACGCAATGTCTGGAAATTTTGATTGAAAGTTAGGAACGGAGTGTCTTAATATTAGGTTGCCTTTGTCTACTCTGATATATGCGGAATACAGTGTGAAGCTAAAAATAACTATAAATACAACGGACGGAGAACATAGTGATCTTATAAGGGTTTCTTTTTTTAATAAAAAAAGTAAGGAACAATAAAAATTATGGAAACATTAAATTTAAAAAATATCATAATATGCAACATTAACTAGTTCAAATATTCAGTTAAAAAAAAATATTTTTTTATTTAAAAATACTACAAGATATATATTCTAATATTAATTATTAACAGTGTTTTTTATAAATTCAGTGAACGTTTCGGCCTCTACGAAGTGGACTATGACAGTCCAAACAAAACTCGACACAGAAGAATGTCAGCGGAGTACTACGGCATGCTAAGTCGAACTAAATGTATACCGACATTTGAATATACCGACAATCAAATATAAATTTAAGGCAATAACTTTATATATTGTTTTATTTAATAACCAATTTTTTAAATTGGGGTGGATTTTTATAACGTTTATTCATTTCCTTACACTGATAGTCTATATACTGGGCGTTGATTTTGTTAGGCCGAAGTGTTATTACACAAGGTTTCCTTGACCTATACGGCCTGTCTGGCCTATGTGCTGAAAAAGTATAATTAATTTCGTTTATCAATTAGATGACTGGATCATATTTCTTATTTCAACATTTTAATCATGACTAAATAAAACATATTAATTAAATTCATTCATAGATATATTTATTCAAAAACATAGTTCACTTAAATCTAGTAATAACTGGAAGACATTTCTTCCAAAGGCAATTTAGTTTTTTAAACTAAACAAGTCTAAATATGAATAAATTAGAAACAGACTATACGTAAAATTTAGCAGGTTGGCAGATAAAAATATTTAATTATTTAAAAAAATGTCACATTAATATATTTCAAATATTTATATAATTACATATATTATTGATTAAATATTTAAAATTTTCACACGATATATTATGAAAATAATTTTATGTATATTTTTTTTTCATTTGATGAAAAAAAAATCTACTTGTTAACTAAAACTTATTTTCATAATATCACCTCAAAATAAACTAATAATAATAATAATAAAGAACACTCGAAAGTATTTTTATAAGTAATGTGTACCTAAATACGATTGAACATTTTTGTTAAAATATATGACGTTTTTATGATTTTTTAATTATAATCTATACTAAATACAATATTTTTGGGACCTCAATTTAAATAAAAATTTTAAATTTAAATAAATTTTCGAAGGAGCTTTTGTTCGATAATATTTTTATTCTGCAGTTATTTTTGTAGTAAAATAAATATATAGTGCAATTCATAGCTAAATTACTATTTATTATTATTAGAGGTCCTATTTTGACTAATGAAAAGCATATATATAAGATATTTTAAATACATTATTCTAAATCAGCCTCTTCACAACAATACTATAGAAAATATCTGGTAAAAACTTTTCTGTTTACTAAAAACTGTCAAAAATGTTACTTTAATTTAAAAATATATATATTTTACTACAGTAGGAAGATGAAACGTTTAAAGTGAAAACCTGACTTGAAAACAACACCAAGTAACGTCCATATTTAAAATCAATAACCAATATTTAAAACACTCTGAGACTAATATTTTTTGTAAACAATCTTAACCTTCAACCAGTCGCGCGATATTTTGTAAAATAAAAGACTACTCGGCCATATAAAGGAAGGTTTTTAATAAACATCTTCCTTTTTGCCGCATTATGTATGAAATTCGCTACGTAATCAAAACCTACGTGGCATTTGCCGTTGAATTATGAAATTTAAAAGAACAAGAAGTGAACTTACAGATCCAATAAAAGAAAAAAATCGAAAATTGATAATTATTAGGTATATCATAGAAAAAACACATTACAAAGTAATATTTGTAGACAATTTCATACAAAATGAGTGCATGCAAAAAAAGTTTTGTCTTATATATATGTAATACCTAATGATATTGATACTTTTCGACCTTTCGACGATTACGTCGTAATTAAAACAAAGCCATTCGTACGACACAGGACAGTTAGTAAGAAGGAGTAGCTTATCTTGTTTGTTAAACTTTTATTGAGGAGACTACTTCAGGCGAGAAAGGTGGCAACAATATTAAAAAATATAAACAAAAACATTCAAGGTGCGGTCGAATCGACGCCGCGCGCCTTCTTGAAGGTTAAAATGCAAAAAAGCAGGTCTATTTTTTCTAAGCATACTGTAACTTCATACACAGAAAATATTGTTTTTACATGAAATTTTAATATATTTAATATTTTTTTATCTATATACAAATCGAAATAATATTACTTAGGAGTTAGGAGTTAGGACTGTGGCATCTTACACTGGCTACAGGCCTCCATGCCATCATTGAACTCTTCTATCTGGAGCGTCATTTCGAAAAAGTTGTATTTCTCGTGCACCAACCTTGTCGCTTCTTCTAACACCTTTTGAGGACTCACACCAGTACCTATATTAAAAAAATGCATTTAATAAAGTTTTTTGTTTCTGCTATAATACATTATGTATGGAGAAGGTAGTGGCGCAGTGGAGTTTTTTTAAGATTCAGCAAACCACAGAGGAAAATACAATAACATTTTGTACATTTATATAATATAAACAATTTGAATTTACAAATGTATTTTAGGAACAAAAAAATCACATAAATTACTATAAATTATTGTAAAATGTTTATGATAATATACAGGGTGGAAGTGTCAGCGCTCCTTTTACGGGAACAGCATGTAGGGTAAAAAAATTTAAACCCATACCTTAAGAAATTAATTAAGATACCTCAACAGTTTAGACGTAGGATTTTTTTTCATTCCACGATGTTTATCCATACCTGTATTTCGTGTGACGAAGTTATGCATAGATACCAATAACGTAAATACACTTAACTACTACAAAAACACTAATAAAGGTTAATCAACTTTGAACTTTGCCGTCTATAAATACCTACGACTTGATTTCGGAATGACGCGTACGCAGCGGTTTTCCTTTGATAGGTTTATGTGTGCTTACGTCGTTCCTGGCAAATGGCTTTTTATATTACAACAATAATTTTATTATTTATTTTGTTTGAAAAAATCCCTTTTTAATTTTTGAGGATTTCTTTTTTTTAATTGTATTAGGCTTTTATAGTGTAGTTAAAACTGTGGTTGAAGTGCTGACACTTTCATCCTGTATACTAAATATACTTAAACAACAATTTACAATTGGATACTAAAATACCATACAATAAATTTTCGTGTAATAAAATAATCTAAATAAATTATCATTTTATACAAAAATAATGAGATATAGTATAAGAGAAAAATAAATGTTAATAATTATAATTATACATACGGATAGCAAGATGAGCGGATAACGCAGTTTTGTCCAAAGACAGAGCCCACATACGTAGATTATGAATTCTTACAACACCTGGCAACGATAAGAACGTGTTTGCTACTTCCTGTAATTTAAAAAGGACAAAATAAGGAAAAATTTAATAGTTTCAAATTATTAAAACAAGACTGGTTTAAACGTAAAACTAACTGTATAAAATACTAAAATTATCACTATAATAAACTTAATTATTGTGGTAGCTTTATATTCATTCGACGATTCAAAAGTGCTGGCAAAAATCTATTCGAATAAAGAATATTTTACGTTTAAATCCATATTGAAGTACAGGCTATATTTTTTTAATAAAATTATAAATTAAAATTTATTGACAAAATAAAATTAATTAGTAATTGAGTGACAATATATGAATTATAAATAATATATATAATTTTACCTGGAAATCTACACCTCTCGGAGAACCTTCCATCAACACTAACAACGTATCTTTGATAATATTAAAAGTGGTGATGAGAACCAACACCGAGAAAAGGAAAGTGCAGATAGGATCCACCAAATTCCAGTCAGGCTGAAAAGAAAATAATTGATAAAATATTATTATAACAAATTTAAATATATAATATGAGAAGCTCGTAACTGCAACATTGCTTCCGCGAATAATAAAAAAATGTGAATAATACATGTTACATTTAAGTAGTCGAAGTAACTTAAACCGATATTTTTAAGAAAGTATTAACATGATATAATTTAGCATTATTCAATAAAATAAAATATCCAACATACATACATTTACCCTAGTGATAAGAAACAAATTTTCTACTTTACTATAGGACGAGGGAATGATATTTGGACTAAAACTAAAGTAGTGTACAGTATGGTAGACGAGTCGTAGCTGCCGGAAGCCTTTCACGACCGCGTAGATTTTATATTAGGAATTTTCTTATATTTGATTATTACCTTCCCGAAACCGAATATAAAGTTCAGAAAGTCTAACTACATGACGTCTAAGACACGTCAAGCGTCAATACGTTTCCCTCATCTATTCTATAGGATGCTTATAGACTGGAAAAATTACCTTAAAATATATAACAATCGCAGCAACCAAAACGCCGAAACTCTGAAGAAAATCACCCAACACGTGAATGAAGGCAGCTCGGACATTGATATTTTCAGTATGATGCTCATGTTGGTGGGACGACGAGCTCTCCGCGTCGGAGTCCGCCCGTTCCTTCTGAAAGAGAAGAAAATAGAAAAAATAAATTTAATGAATTCTGCTTAAATTTTAAGGAAAAAATAAATTAACAACATATGTTGCTTAACTTGATATCACTTTCGAAATAAACAAGGAAGCTTACACTTCGCTACACAGATAGCATCCTCTTATTCAATAATATTTTTTCATAATATTAGGTATATATATTATTTTTGTTATTATTTAATTGCTTTGAAATTATAAGCATTAAACTTCAGTGAAAAAACTTGTTCCACTTATATAAACTACTAACTTCCACCTGCGGCTTCGCTGTGGTGATTAAATTATGTGATTGAAAACAAATTGGTTGTTCATTAATTCAAATTTCATTCAATTTTATTAGGCATAAAGTGGAGAACGGTGTGTGTTAACACTAGGTTCCCTCTGCCTACCCCGCTGTGTGCGGGATACAACGTGAAGCTGATTCTATTAATTCAAACATTAATGAATTATTCAACACATTTTTTTGTATAGATATTATGTTCATATTCTAACATCACTAATGTTAACATTATAATATTAAGATATTAAATGTCTTTTTTCTTGAACTTACTTTATTATTCAGCACAGGATTACTACCACCATGAGAATGGCCGTGACCGCCGCCACCGCCATGGCTGTGACCGTGTTGGTGTAGGGTAAGACCCATACTGCAATGAAACAACAAAAACATTTAGGAAATAAAAGATTAAGAACAGATTACTCATGAATATCTGTTTACATCATATTCCTAATAGAATAGTGTTCGGACTCTCTTCGTAATTACAATATGGACTATAATTAGGACCATTTTTGTTGCCTGTACAAATTGAAAGCCATGATTGACATTTTGAAGAAATTGTTTAAAATTATATGTTTTGTTTCATTTTATTGGTCATTTTTCTGTCTCTAAACATTTAGCATGGGCTGATGTTTTTCACCACAAAATCAAAGACATATAAAACCACTTCATGATCTTTATAAACTAGAAAAGTCATATCAAAACATAACAAAAATCAACTTACACAAGATTAACAGCGACACCTACAGCAGACGTGATAAGCATCACCGTAGCGTCTATCTCGAACTCCTTATAAATGACTCTCTGTACCGCCATGTATACTAGAACGCCTGTTACCACCCAGATTAGGAGAACAGATGTTAACGCTCCTATGACTTCAGCTCGATACCAGCCGAAGGGCATTCTAAAAAATATATGGGGAAATATTAAATGGAATAATAATATAGTTGTTAAATAACATAGTTAATATTGAGGACAGTCGTGGCGTAGAAACGCGCAAATTTATAATATTTTAAGCGCGGCGTTCGGTTCCGCCAATCGACACTTAATGCCTATAGAATACAGCGAATAGTGGGGTTTTCTTTTTAGCTTCTTTCTTTTCCCCTAGTGAGGTAGCAAAAGTAATCAGCGCAGTAAACACTGCGGTTTCTGCATATTTTTTTCGTCTTGTCCACTGTCATCAACCTCCTTATACATGCCCTCATCATGTTTTTTAAGTGACCCTTCAGAATTACTGATATTGTGTTCTTGAAGGTCAGTTAAGGTCTCCCCCTGCATTTGTTGTTTCATATTCTTAGTCTCATTCTTGCTTCTTTCGTCACTCATTCCCAGGTGTTTTTGTAAATTTAGTCACGGTATCAGTGTATATTGTTGTCAAAGGTTTTTTAACATAAACATAATAGTCTTCATTTCTTATTCTAAATATTCGTTCATTACCTACGAGTATATTACATTTTCAATTACATTCTTTCACTATCAATCTTTAATCCGTTCCAATAGCCTATTTCACTATTTTAATTAAAAAATATAACACTAAAATACTTATAATATTCATAGACATTAATATATTATATTATTATATGACTTTTTTGGTACGTTACCTCCTAGTAGCAGGTCTGCTTGCAACCCATAAGGAGAATAGAGATATCATAAAACTAGCAAAGTCCGTTAAGAGATGTGCAGCATCTGTTGCTATCGCTAAACTATTTGATAAGTAACCACCTGTAAATAAAAAGTAACTCAATATAAGATAAAAATTAATAGCAGGGGCACAATGGTGCGACTGCAAAGGCAAAGACCAGGGGTCAATTCCCACTCGGGAGAGTGATATTTTATTTTTTTTTACATTGCCTGCTTCTTGTTATAAGGCAACGCGAGACTTTTGAGTTGCCCCAATCAACACTTAAATGCCACAAGAATTCGGCGGAAAGTGGGAAACGGATATATATTAATGAAGACGAAGTATGTCAGTTAATACTAGGTTCCCAAGTTTACTCTACCTACCCTGCTATGTACAGGATACAGTGTGAAGCTAAAAAAAGAATAACTCTTAGAATACTATCAATAGGGTTTTTTTAAAGACTTAGACTATTTTCTAAAAAATATATACGCCATTTTTATTTATAATGTAAGTATCAATCATTGATGCATTATATTTAGTAAGGGGTTGAGACCACCACTCGAGTATTTTCTTTACGAAACGCGGACAAAAGAGTGTCTTGACACCTTTTTATTCTAATTAATAGTCTCAACAGAAAAGGAAACTTACCAACAATCTCTCCTATCATAAATATTACACATAATATACTAGCTATAATAAGTTTTCTTCGCGCTCTCTTGTCTATTTCTTCGTTTCTTGATCTATGACAATGTCCTGAAAAAATAAGTTAAAAAAGTTTCAAATTACTAATACGTATTTATTATTATGTCGCATTTCTGCGGGTTAGTTAAAATATTAAGATCTAATATTAAATATAAAAAAATTAAATACTACTAGTATAAAAAAAAAATATTAAAAAAAAAGAAAAAAAAAATTGTACATAATATTTTCATTTTTAAGATGAATTTTAAAGGTTTTTTTTACAATTATAAAAAACTTAACAATAACTGAATGGGCTCAAAAAATCATGTATTTCTTTAATCACAAACACGTGCTAATATAACATTGTAAACTTACTTTCAGCTTCGCTAATGCTACCGTTCGTCCTCTCTCCGTCATCTCCGTCCGCACTGGTCTCGATGACCGCGCAGCAGCCGGTCGAAGGGTTGCCGTGTACACAAAATATGACACGGCGGCCCCTCGCTGGATTGTCTGTTCCGTATGTTGTTTTGCCATCTTTATATCTAAAAGGAAATGAAATAATAAAATAAATTTTTGTAGGCTTTCGTAGCGCATTGGTATAGTGTCCCACCGTGAGCTCGATAGTTGTGGATTTGTTTCCTAAGCGACAAATAATTCTTTTAATTAATTTAATTTCGCCATGCAATGTCTCACAAAGAGAGTGTTGGACACGAAAACGGAGTGTTTTGGCACTGCGTTCTTCCTGCCTTCCTTGCTGTGCGAGAAAAAGCGTGAAGCTGCTTTTTAACAGCCTTTTAAAAAGCGGGTATTCAATTCGGTCGGTATGTTTTTTTTTTTATAAAATATATATATATATATATATATATATATATATATATATATATATATATATATATATATATATATATATATATATATATATATATATATATATATATATATATATATATATATATAT
>JAATLQ010037192.1:0-25626 GCA_013421005.1 Heliconius erato x Heliconius himera | reverse complement strand
TGCTATCAAAGATATTTAGAAATTTGGTGAATCCAATACTGAAGTCTATTAAGATCTTTGGTTATCGCGACTTTTACTTTTAAATGAAACTTTATAACTGTAAATATATTTTAGTATCCTAATATTCATTTTAGATATCCTAATTGCACCTAGGGGACATGGGTGTGACTGTAACGCGTAAACGCGCTGTAACGGTTGTGGACGATCCCTCAATGATTTATTTATTAAAACGGAGTGTCTTAACTCTAAGTTCCCCCTGCCTATCCTGTTGTGTGCGGGGTACCGCTGTTTTATTTTAATTTTATTTCTAGATCCAAATTTAAAGACGAGGAGCTACACGGAATACCTATTGTACTACACTTATACTATTGTTAGAAAATAATGTGGATAAATAAGCGTTTACAGTGATTGTTCTATTTATGGTAAATTTTCTTATTATCATGAAAATGAGAATTTAAAGCAATTTACTCATGGCGATGTAGAAACAGTTGCACCTATTACACGTTTTAATGTGTCAATAATGACATGAAATGAAAATATGATTTTCAAAATAAATCGGATTCAGTCTGTTTTGAATTTTCAAAATATTATGATGAATATTGAAATTTAAGGATATAATAATTATATAGATATTTAAAAGAATTTCTTTAAGACAATCTAATAAGTTTAAGATGAACGCAAGTATTTGTTTTTAACACCCCTTTATTAGGTCGAGTTATATATAACTAGGCAACTTCGTAATAAAAAATTAAGAATCTGAATTACACGCACTTCTCATTGTTGTATCATCATAAAATTTTGTAATTATATGTACATAGATGACAATACAATATTATGGTATCATCGAGTTGCTCTGATGAACTGGAAGATGGCTGATGAAATCTTGGCCAGCCGGCTAATAAATTTATTAAGTTTGTGCTCATTAATTTCATATTATTAATGTGTTATGTTGAAAAAAGCGTGTTTTTATTTTTTTTTAATTATTAATGTGTCTATTGATATAGATCGTCGATCTTAATTGTCATATAGAGATTGGCAAGACATTTAATTTTTTTATCATGTCCTTGATTAAATATTTTTTGAAACCGTATAAAAATTTTTTAGCGTAGTGGGACTTGATCCCGCGACTCTTGGAAACTGTCAAAAATTGTATACACATTCTGATAATATTTTTTCTATGGCATAACATTTTAATTTAAAAATATGAACAGTAAAGCTTTGGACTAAAGTTTAACAATAAATTTTAAAACGTTTTTACATTTATTTATCCTATTGAATAAATATTAGGTAAAATAATATATTATAATAATTATAGTCATGATACAAAGAGTACCATAACTAATATGATACTCTTCGTACTATTTTTTATCTAAACAGGTTAAGGTATTAAAATATATGTATTTATATAGAAACATTATAAATCCAATTTTTACTTGTAATTATTATATTATTTTAACAGCTTATATTTGAAGGCCATCCAAGTCAGGATTTACTAAAAGAATTATCGATTATCTCTCTAACGTAATAAATTATAATATTATCTATATTATTTTACGTAGAGGAGATTGAGGATTGATGGAGTTTCTCAAGACAATATAAAACTATATTTTATATGGTTAATAAGAATGCCAATTATCCCCAAACTCCTCATACTTAGGTAAGGTCATCATTATAGCGATTTCTTTGTATATTGTTTACTAGTTAAATAAATATCAGGTAATAGAAATTTGTTATCATTGGCAAATATATTTTAGTTAAAAAAAATATTTTTGCATTACACAATGAATATTGACAATCAGTTGTTGTCTTAGAAAAAAAAACCGTGTTGGATGTTTCCATTAGAGCTAAATTTAAAAACGGAATGATATAATAAAAAATACAAAAAATATATATAGAATAGTAAATCATGTTTTATATTCACTATTAGGTACTTGTGTTTCGATATACCAATTAAGATTATTAATTTATTTATATTCTATGCAGACAACGTTCAATCAAAACTACTGAAATTGAAACTTTACTTTTATGTCCCTAGGAAAGTGTAAGGTAAACCTAAAAGGGGAATTTATCGGAATTCACATAGAAACGGAAAAAACAGAATTTTTAATTTTATAACCCACATACACTAAGTTGCGAGCTGCAACTTGTATATTATACTTTCATTAAATATAAACAAACATGAGACCACCGGCACAAATATGCGACTGTAAGCGCGACAGATTGTGGGTTCGATTCCCACTCTAGGCAATGAAATATTGAATATTTTCATTTGTCCGCTCTGGTTATGAGGCAAAGCGTTACGTTGAGTTCTAATACTCAATATGCAATGCCTCCTGAATTCGGTGGAAAATGGTGAACGGTGGTGTAGGTTCCCAGATTTCCTATCCCTACCCTTCTACGTGCGCAATGCTGAATTCTGGATGTGAAGCTAAAAAAAATACACAAACACACGAAAGAACTAAAATATTTTTACATAGTACTCTATAACACACATATTTCTATCTTATCATTACATTATCGCGATAATAGTATTGAAATTATAGCACTGCTGTATAGATATATGGGGCTTAGGTTTATTGACCTACGCACTAGCACATCTATTTAAGTTTAGTTCGCGATGATTGGGAATTCGAATTTAAATTTGGGGCAATTTGTAATTATCACTTAGCTTATAAAAAACGTATGTATGTATGTCATTGTCACAAAGGTATTTGCGTTAATCAAATGTTTGTTCAGATTTTATACACATTTTTTTTTATTTGATCACATGGAAACAGTTTTTTTTAATTATTTTATAAGGAATTTTGGAACAAATGACGTTTTTTACTACTTCTCTCCAATTTTACAACACAATTTTTATAAAAGATAGGAGTAAATGCCTCGTTTGTGTAACCGAAGTGTCCTTGAGAAGGTGGAATGCATTTGAGTTGAACCCCTAGAGCAAAACCTACGAACTCCGTAATTGTTATTTACACGACCTTTTAAGAGTATAGGTTGCAAATGACTCTTAAGTAACTAAAGTTATTTGAAGATAAATAATAAGATAACTAGATTAAGAAAACTAATATAACCTAATAATAATTTATATTTCCATTTCTTCGCACTTCGACACCAGGTCGAGGTTAAGCGCGGCGTTGATTTCTGCCACTCAACACGCAATGCCTCCAGAATTCGGCAAAAAGTGGGGAACGGAGTGTCTTAACACTAGGTTTCCTCTGCCTAACCTGCTGTGTGCGAGATACAGCGTGAAGCTTTATTTTCAAATAACTTTAGTACCTAGGCAACTAACGCGTCCAAGTTTCTACTTAAATTTACTAAATGTCATGTTTTTTTAAGTGTTGGCAGAAAGAATCTGGTATTTACTCAGTTTTGGACTCTATATCATTTATGCTTTTGTTTATTTATATAAATCCAGAAATATAAACATGTTACTGAGTTGGACTTGCATTCAGAACCATTGTATACAATTTTGGCACGTTTGAATTCATCAATCAATCAGCTTCACTATTAATACAGGCAAGTAGTTAGAGAGAACCTAGTGTCAAGACACTCTCTTCTCCCCTTTTCATTTAAATTTAACACATTAAGCGATTCTCGGAGCTCCACTCGAAGGGAGAAATGAAAATCATTTTAAACACAAGTGTAGTTACACCCAGAATTACCCCGTTTACAGTGAGACGTGGTCAATGACTATTTTTTTTATTAGGCAGAAAATATTATTATCTATCTAAACTGCTATAGACAGGGTACCACAAAACCTTAAAAAAATATATATTGAGTTTAAATTCCATTTCTTATCTATGTCTCATGTTTCATACAAACTCGACAGTCGCAGGTAGGTATTTTAATGCAAATATATAATATTCCGGAAGTTTACGCTAGATTAGAATTGATATAAATGTGAGAATAACAACTTCACCTGCATATATACATATATAAGAACATTTATTTCTTTTTAAATTTCTTATGTGGAAAAAAAGTCACTCTGTTCTCCCGAAACCGAACGCCGTATTGTATTACACAGAACTGTAGAGACTATTATTTTCGTTTTTTTAGCTTCATGTAGAGAGATCCTAGGAGCCTAATGTTAAGACTCCATTTTCATTAATACACTTCCGTTCCCCACTTCTACTGAATTTTCGAGGCATTGTGTGTTGAGTGGCGGAACTCAACACCGATCTGGTAACGAGGCAAAGCGTTGCCTCGTTACCGGCAAAAAAAATATTTTTGTTTTTATTGTTATAGCTTCAATAGAAAGATAATTTTAACTGTTTAACTAGCACGATTAATGAAAATAGCGACAGCTGAACAGACAGACAGCCAGCGGAATCTTAATAATCGGGTCCCTTTTTACTCTTTGGGCACGGAACCCTAAAAAATCCAGCTGCAAGGTGTTAATAAGTAATTCACTATTTAGTAACCATGTGGCGTACTGGACAAGTGTATGTCCGTACCTATAATAGTTATGAGTTCGATTTTCACTTCATGAAATATTTATATTAGATTTTTCCATAAGAAATTGAAAAAAAAACACGCTTCTTAATTATCAAAGGCCTGCGTTGAGTTCTGCCACTCAATACACCACGTCACTACAACGCTATAAACGCTACGGTTGTCGTTCCTCGCATTAGTCACAAAGCAAAGCATACTATAGAGTTCCACTGTTCAACACGCAATGCCTGAAAAACTGGCCTGAAAGTAAGGGATGCGGGATACAGCGTGAAAATAAAAAAAAACTTACAACATCAACGGCTTCGTGTCTTCCGCCATTTTACCAAAACACTTTTACAACCAATTAGACTTACTTCACGCATTAATTGTCACGCTCAATATACTTTACATACGGTGATTATTATCACATCACTCGAAACGCACTAAATACTAATAGATAGATAGCATCTATCGTGCTAACGTTATCTAAACAGCCACTGAGTATCGTCCGGGCGCTCCTTAACTTTGCTTTTGATAACGCTGAACAAATATAGGGTGTATTCTCATGTTAATTATTTTGTTTTGGACTAGTAATATATTTTGGTTTTGCTTGTAGGACTTGCTTTTAAAAATTCTAACGTTAATACACATTTTTCGCAAATTGTTATTGTTGACAAATTGGAGCTTTATAGACATTTTTTGTTTCGAAAATTGTTGTATGTCAGAATAAATATGTCAAATTTCAAAAGTCTCAGCTATTGTCTATGTCAGATATTTAAAAATAAGTCAAGGCTTGCCTGTGCCATGTATTTAAAAAAAAGGTAATATTTTTTTTTAATAATTTTTATTCAACAATTTTAAAAATATACGTAAAATGTAAACGATATTTAATTTGGGACATTATATTTTTTTATGATAATCTAGTGCTTACAAAATATCCGCCTTTGTATATAGCGATCGAATTCACGTGTGTATTCAAAACATAGTATCAGTATTTATGTAATACGACTCGAGTGTTAGGTTCTTTAGGTACTTTATGCACTTTTGTAAGATATTTACAAATTTATATTAACCTAGCTTTATATTACGTACGCAATTTAGTTCGCATGGTTCCCGTTTTTTTTTCGTCCACACTAGAAAATCCAGGACTTCCCTCTTAATGCTCCCCAAAATTAAACTGTCACAGATTATATTAGTACTAAAAACATGTAAATTTTAAACGTTGTTTTGTGATTTATTAAATACTGGTGTTCCGTCCGTGACTTCGCCCGCGTCATCTACATGATTATAGGATTTTGATATTTTCAACTTTAGCCTAATACAATATGCATGTTTTCTACACATGAACTTTAATACTCTTAAATCGTTTAGGGAAAGCTGCATTAGGGAGGATTCACACTATAGTACCGTTCACTCTTGACCGTAATTATAGCATGAATGCTCTCATTGTTTCTTATATAAGAATATCTTAAAAAAGACAGACCGGCCGGACAGACCGGGACCTAGAACGAACTGTGGCCAGCGCTATAGTGTGAATCCTACCTTAAACTCCGTTCCTTAATTATAAATATTTAAGCGTAGATCGTATTCGGTGGAAAATCCGTGAATACTACGTGTAGTATACTATGTAGTATAAAACGAAGTCATTTACTAAGAAAATAAGTAATATGTGATGAAATTGAGCTTGTAATATATTTTAATAAATATAATATTTTCCGTTCCCCATTTTCCGCTGACTTCAGGTTTCGTAAGGATATGAAATTATTAAATGTTAAATATCTCGAGTGGGAATTGAACCCACAACCTGTCACGTAAACAGTCGCACGCTTGTGCCCCTGCGCCACAACTGACTTCTACTTAATTATTTTTTAAATTTTCATACAGTTGTTACAGTTTTAGTTGATAAAATGTGCTTAGGAAATTTTTTATAGCTATATGTTAGATAAGATGATGCGGGCTTAAATACGGCTACATTCTTGTTGCCAATATCGATTATTGATTGTTGTATAGAGTTAAGCGCGCTTTGTCTTGCCAGAGTCCCTAAAATAAAGTAATTCGTTGCCCCGAAGCGGGTATACAACTCACATCCATGACCTATCAGTCACCTATTCCATTGCGCTACGACGGCCACACGTATATTAATATAATTATTTTTATAATTAAACATAAAGTAAAATAAATTTAAAAAATAAAATAATTCAAACGCTTGAAAAAGACAGACCGTTTACAGTTCACATTCATATTTTATTTTACATCTAAATTTTTAAAGCGTCGTACGCTAGAGTGAATTCTGTAATTATTTATTTAAGTAAACTAAGACGAAGGCCACACATTGTTTTGTTCTTATTTATAAAACTTTACTACCTTTATCGTATACATTTAGCATCTGGTAATCTTGACAAAATTGTTAAACATTAGATATATAGATATATCTGTCTGTCTGTCTGTACATGGAAGATGCATGAGAATTTATTATCGGAGACATTTATCAATGGAATCCGATTGATTTTTTCTTGAGTTTTTTTTCTGTTTCTCTGTTTTTCCAAACCAATTAAAATGCAGTTGTCGCTATTGCATTGTAGCAAACTTCCCTTAACATATAGCGTTCATATCATATTACCACACCTAACGTCGTCGGCCACGACTGGCCTAAATAATATATGATATATTATTTAGGCCAGTCGTGGCACAGGGATACAAAGTGTGACTGTAAAATCGACCGGTTGTGGGTTCGATCCTCACTTGAGGAGATGACATATTTACTTAAATGTATATTTCCATTTCACACGCAATGCCTCCAGAATTCGACAAAAATAGGGAACGGAGTGTCTCAAAACTAGGTTCCTTCTGTCTACCCTGCTGTGTGCGGGATACAGCATGAAGCTGATTTGATTTGACATATTATTGAAACCAGTGCATATATAAAAAATATATTATATCAATATAAAGTACCTACATTGTTTGACAAAATTGCTACAAAATATTTTTCGTTGGCTGAAACTTTAGTTCTTAATATATTGATATTGTATTTAAAGTAATAGGGTTATTGGAGCACTAAAGTAATTCATCTTAGTAAATAAATAATTGTGTAGTTTAAACGGGCAAGCCACATGCGCATATAAAGAAAAAAGTTACATATTCCTTGACAACTGTAAGAGAACACTAAGAGAGGAACGAGAAGAAATAGTATTTTAAGGCCTGTATTTGTAAATCGCTTTCAAATGTGAGATCGATCTTGAGACGCCGTTCTCATTCGTAAATTATATATCTATAGGTATATAGGACAGTAGTATAGGTAAATACGGGCCTAAGTATTATAATCCAAGAAAATAAATGCTATAAGATTTGAGTCCGCACCTCTTTAAGTATTTAGGAATTTAGCTAATTAAGCTAATACGTTCTCTGTATGATACATACGAAATCTTTTTAACATTTTTTTACAAAATTTTGTACATAGCTTTATTTAAGCGAATAATAATGCATTAAAATAATTTAGGTGATCTTATATATTAAAAAAATTTAGAAAAATAATATAAAGTATTATATTATTTTAGAAAAAATGGTCATCACTCATTCTAACTGCGGAAGGTAGCTCTGACCGCAGGTACAGTAAATTATATCGAAACGAATAACGTGAGGTGGAACTCAACGCCGCACTTTGCCGTGATACCAGAACAAGGAAATGAAAATCATTCACTCCCACGAATAGGAATCGAACCCACAATTGCTTTTAAAGTCAGACATTATGCGCCTGCACCATGACGACCTTAAAATAAGTTCACCAGCTCAATATTTAATGAAGCGACGAATTTCAATGCCAGTGTCACTGCCAAATGCAATCAATACACAATAAAGCATTTAAATACAATACTTTCAAAAAATATCACATAAATGGATAGAAATTGTTTGATTAAATTTGGTCAAGTACGAATACGTTGACGTAATCGAGTATATTATATTAGATTGCAGGTTCGAATCTTCTTAATATTTAAAAAAATATATCTTTAGACTGTAACTTGCATAACCCGCATTTAACACAGTAGGCAGGGGGAATCTAGTGATAAGACACTCCGTTCTCCATTTTTTGAGAAATGAGACATTGCGTGTCGATTAAATGTAAAATGTAAACCATCCATTCCCGTGATCACGAATCGAGCTCACAACCGTCGCTTTTACAGCTAAGCCCATTGCTTTGGGACACTTTACGATAGAGGGGGTTGTGGAGCAACATTTAAAAAAAGCCGCGATTGTCGTGTGCGCGTACGCCGCGCCAACATATAACGATATGAAATAATTAAACATACAATTATAATAAGAGAATTGATACGAGCTAAAGCAAATAAATTCCTATCAAGATACTAAAACAATTGTCCCTAAACACATTTAAAGAATATTAATATGAAATAAGTATTCCTATATAATTTAATATTAAATAAGTATTCGTACATTTCAAGCGGGCGAAGCCACGCGGGGCTCCTTGTTCTTAATAACATAAAATGGGTTCATTCATTAAAGATATGATAAAATAATTTCGAGACCACTAATATCAAGACAAAAACCTGTTAATTTTATTATTTAAATCATAAGTTCGTCATAATCGTGAAACTTAATTGGGTCTTCACTGAATTACGTTCCTGTTTGAAAATATAATGAATATTTGACACTTAAGATTTCTAATGAGAAAATTATTAAAACCTTAGGTTGCATTTTCGTAATTCCCATAAGGATATTCAATTGTTTTGGGAAAAAAGCAACTTATTTAAACTTATAATAAAATCGCAACTCATCAGTGTTACAGACACATGGGAGTTATATTACAAAAATTGTTATCGAGGACATTTAACAATATAATAGAACCCTATCGGTTTGTCTGTTTCTCTGTGCGTTCACGCTAATCTCAGAAACGGCTTAACCGATTAAATGTTTTTTTAGCAAATTTCCCTTAATATTTATTCTATATTACTATATTTCATTTCAAAGGTTTCATAAATAAAAGAGTTATATTAATATAAAGTATTTTGTAAGTAGTTGTAATACTACTATTTTATTGAATTGTCTGAAACTTTGATTTTCAATATATAGATATCGTCTTTGAAATAATTAAAATTTTTAAATATCTTTTGAATGGAAAGTACGATTTTGATAATTTAAAATTTTACAGGTTCGAAACGGACTTAAAAAAATATCATTTATTGAGATAGTGATTAATACAGAGGTATGAATAATATAGTCTGATTATTGTCGGCACTTTTATCAACTTATAAAACGTAAAAAAGTAGCTATATAGGTGTAAAATTTTCATATTTTATTTAATTTTTATATTGTGTTTGTTCGAAGATAAATATCACTATTCATTAGAAATTATTGTTTGCCAAGATTCCAATCGATTGTTTATACTGAGAGGACTTATCTAATGACGTTGTTTTGACCATTTATTTACTTATCCCAAATAGTAGCATTCTAATTATTAATGTATTAATTATGTTACGCGGCGTTGAGTTCTGCCACTGAACACGCAATGCCTCAAGAACTCGGCGTAATGTGTGTAAGGAAGTCTTGATGGGGAATGAAGTGTCTCAAAGAAATGCGTATTTTCCTCTGTTTACGCAAAAAATCTTTAACAATATATTCAATAAAACGATGACATCTCGAATTTTTTATTTCTAATAATAGTCATATAAGTTTTCAATGGATCAATAGAATTAACGACCGGGACCCACTAACATTTTTCCAAGGTTCCTTGAAAAGATTTAATTCGTTAAAGAATGAATGGCGATTTTTCTTAACCTACAACGCTTTCATTGTACACAAAATGCGCCAGTTCAAGACTTTGAAAAAAAATTTAAAAATAAATATTTAATTTCCTAACCTATCGTGCTTACAGTTGCACGCTTGAACTTGAAAATACATATAGGTATAATATATTCTTGACGCTATACAAGGTGGAAGCGTCTGCGCTCCTTTTACGAGAGCAGCATATAGGGTAAAATATTTCAGACCCATACCTAAAAAAAAATATCAAAATTCGTCAACAATTTGGACGTATGATTTTTTTCATTTCACGACTTTTATCCATACTGTATTACATGTGAAGCAAATACGTATAGATACCAAAAACGTAAACACCTACTACTACAAAAATACTACTAAACGTGGCCAATCTGCCACTTTTCATTCTCAAAAAACATACCAGAACGAGAAAGGGATATCTCTCGTTCTATTTTACGCAATTACCTATTTTCTATAATAAACCTTCAACTTCACCGTCAATACCTACGACTCGATTTCGTGAAAAAGGCGTGTGCGATGTTGTCGCTTTGATAGTTTTGTGTCTGTGTGCGTCGCTCTTAACAAATGGTGTTTTATTTTACAACGTTAATTTTATTAAATATTTTATTTAAAAAAATCTTTTTTTATTTTTGGCAAAATAAAAAAAGATTTTTTTTAATAAAAAACTTAATGCAATTAAAACAAAAGGTTTTAATTGCATTAAGTTTTTATAGAGTAGTTAAAACTGTGCCTTCTAAGTTGTGCTAACAAAACACTCTGTATAAAATAATTTACTTTCTGCAACTGATTTAAATCTTAGTAAGTACTTGACCATGCCATACATAAATTTTATGTCTCATTAACCTTAAAATGTTAATATCGTAATAGTTGAAATAATTAACTATCTAAGGTGTTATCATATTAGGGTCAATATATAGAAACATTTATATAATTGTGAGCTAGCAATTTAACTCAGTTGTAACACAATTATAAATCTAGACACCACATGCGAATATATGGTGATGGTTACGGGTTCGATCCCAACTTTTTATTTATTTACTTTGCTTCACTCTGTGTCCCGCGCATAACAGGGTACGCAAAGGGAACTTGGAAACCTAGTGTTAAGACTGCTTTCTCATTAAGACACTTCCATTCCCCACTTGGCGGACCAGTGACGGAACACAAAGCTGTGCTTTGCCTTGTTACCAGAACGAGGAAATGAAAATATTAAAAATCCCATTCTCCAAAGTGGTAATCGAACCCACAACATAGACGCACGCTATCTGGATAAACAATAAAAATAAAATAAAATTTACCCACTACTAAGATATCATATAATATCAAGTAATATCACTTAAGTGCTCTACATAAATTCTAAAAACTGAAACAAATCATTTACACACTGTTGAATCGCGAGGGCACTTCTGGATCAAGTGGAAGTATCAAAAAAAAAGAGCATACTCCAGAGTTAATAGATAAAAAAGAGCAGACACCGAATAGTAATAAGGTAAACAAAAGCGCGAAAATAAGAAAAAATAAAAAATCTAAATAATAAGTTATTATAGTATTATTAATAACTCTTGGGTTTAGTTGGAGAGTGAATTATTTTTATTTTCTCTCGTCATTTTTTATAGATTTTATTTCATATAGTACCTATCTTGATTCAATATCATTTAATTATGTATTATATAAAACTGTTGCTAATAATATATTAAAATCGTCGTTCAATAATAATCATTAAACAAAACATATAAATAGAAGTTGAGTGTATGTTTATATTTATGATGCCGAAACGCTAATGTTTTCATAATATCACTTTTATTTTTTACTCTGTATCTACACTATTATCACACATACCTAGCAGAGTGGGCGGGAAGGACCATTTTTCGAGACATGGGAACTTAATGTAGCGCTTAGTATTGTTTACTAGAGCAAGGGAATTAAAATAAAAAAGTCGTTTCCCCGACTGGGAATCAACCTTCCTATCGCCTCTTTTACAGGGAATGACGGATTATCTATAAACTAGGCGGGAGGAACCGCGGGCGTAATATCATTTTCCTTGTAAAAGAATGTTAATTAATAACATAATATTAACATAGTACAGAGGTAAAAACTGTCAAAAATCGATCCGTACAATACCCGCCTTCGTGATCATCATGATCAATTCAGCAGCAGCAGCAGCAGCTTTGGCAAATTATCTCGAATAAACAATCCCGATACGTGATTATTATATAATATATCGATTGCATCCGCGATTAAAGTGTTTCATACACTTTATCGTACATTCATCTTTTGTTTTGATTTAAGCTATGTATTTACCTACTTATATATTATACATAACTAATAGTGGTTCTGTTATATAATTCGAGAAGGGAATTTCTTAACTAAGAAACTATATGAATTATATGCTTGTACCAGTACCTAGGGCCCATTAACTCATGAGGAACTCAGATGTAAATGTATGGGACCTCAAAATAATTTTGTAAAATATTAATATATTAAAATAAATAAAATATTAAAATAGTAATAATAAATAATAAATGTAATAAGCATATAGACTAATATTATTATAGTGAAACACAACATCAAAATAACAATCTTCAAAACAAATTAACTGCACCACAATCAACACGGTCGACGACCACAAATCCGAATATTGGCACAAAGGATCGCAACATTCAAAATATTAATCAATAAATGTATAAAGTTTTGGTTTTATTTTTAATAAAGTGAAGTTATTTAAAATAAAACCAAAACATTGACATTTAAAAAACAGAAACAAAAAAGGCAGGGACGACAAAAGTCTGTAGCGCATGACAACACAAAAAACTAATGTTATAAAGTAGGAATTAGCTATATAGAGCTAGTTTTTTAGTGCGTTTTTCTCGCACATAGGAAGTGAGGCAAAGAAAACATTATATTAAGACACTTCGTTTCTATTAAGACGAAGTGTTTTCCGTTACATACGTGTTAAGTGGAGAAACGCCGCGCTTTGCCTCGTTACCAGAGGAAATTAAAGTATTATATATTATTTCGTCGGGTGAGAATCACACCTACAACCTGCCACGCTTACAATCACTCGCGATTGGCCTAAGATAAAGATATACAATAAAAATTAAATTGATATAATGCATATATCGTATGAGGACCCCCCGGAGGGCATGTATGAAGAGGTTGATGACAGTGGACGAGGCGTAAGAGGTATGTAGAGACCGTAGCGTTTGGCGCTCCGTTCTCTCTCACTACCCCGCTAGAGATAAAGCGTGAAGCTAAGTTAAGTTACATATATCGTACATGTCGGCATTAGAAAGAAATATTTTTTTTAGTATAATAATTTTAAACGGGGAACGGAGTGTCTTAACACTAAGTTCCCTCTGCCTACCCTGCTGTGTGCGGTATACAGCGTGAAGCTGATTTATTTTTATAATTTTAAAAAGACAAAAAAATATATAAAAAACTCAACAAAGTAGCAAACATTTTTTTATATATATATATATATATATATATATATATATATATATATATATATATATATATATATATATATACATATATATAGAATGTATATGTCCCTAGGTCCTAAATTGTAAAAAACAGCACTGTTGTCTCTGTTTTATTAAAATTATAATAAAATTAAGGCCGTGAACGCAACAGCACGGCGTCTGACTATAAACATGACGGTTATGTGTTCGACTCCCACTTGGGGAAATGAATTATTATAATTTTTCTTACTCTGGTAAGAAAATAATTGTTTCCCCACTCAACACGCAACGTCTGGAAACGGAGTGTCTTAACAATAGCTTTCCGCTGTGTAACCTCCTTTATACGGAATACAGCCTGAAGTGCATAGCGGAAAAGATACTTTATTGTTGTAAACAAAAAAAACTTATCACATTATTTACAAATTAATTGAAACAGTAAGTGTAAGACACCACTTCGGATATTGCAATATTTTTAATAGATATAGCTAGTGCTCCGCGCGTGGTTTTGCCTGTGGGATCTACAAACTTTTATTTAACTCTACTATAATTTGCATCTATACTTCTATACTAATATTATAAAACTGAAGAGTTATATTCTTTTATTATAATCTTTAAAACTACTGGTTTGGATTGATGATATATTATAGAATTTATAGACTATATTATATCATATTAATAACTTACTACGCCGAAACTTTGGCCAAAGCCACAGATAAAAAAGGTTTTTTTAGTATAATAATTTAAAAAAGCAAAAAATTAAATAAAAAATAGTCATGTAAGAAAATACCAATTTTTTTTATTATTTTGTTGAGAGATTTTGGGTTATAGTTTTATTTATGCAATGACTTTTATTCCATTGACACATTTAATTGTTTTTTATTTTCTTTATTTTTTTGTATATTTGCGTTTATTGATTTTTTTATAAATATTTTTTTTACTTATTTTTTTCTAATTCTCTTATTACAATGTTTCATACAACTATTATTAAAGTGTGTTTGGTATGAAAAATTACCAAATTTTTGTTATTTTCATTTAACTCCTACACCGGGATTTTGAAGTCCCGGTCAAGTCCTCTCTATATTAAAATTCCCTCCCTATATATTAATTATTTTTTTCCTAAAATGAAAACAATATGTTTTAAATGCAGAATGTCATGTTGAAACATTATTGAGGTTAATATAATTACGATACATGTGATAAAATAACCGCAATTGATAATGTTTTATTTAACGCCACATTAAAACATTTATCATACATTTCATTAAACAGTCAAAATATACAGAGTGTTTTTGTCAGCACCACTTTAAATGAAACCACAATTTTTACTACTCTATAAGAGCCTAATACAATAATTTATTTACTTTTTCCCAACAATGAAAGTGATTTTTTCAAACAAAATAAACAATAAAATTATCGTTGTAAAATAAAACGCCATCTATCAAGAACGAAACACGCACACATAAACCTATCAAAGGAAAACCGAGGGAGCGCTGACGCTTCCATTCAGTATAAGAAAAATACACAACTAAATTTTAGTATGACAAAATTAACTAAAATTCACTTCAATTAAATCAAATTTAATTCAAAATTAAATAATAATCAATTCAATACTAGTAACAAATTAAATTAAACTCTTACTTACCCGCCCAAAGCGTTCGACTGCATAATTTTATTTTTAACTAAACAGCTTGGTGTTTCAAATTTATCAGTCACGTAGTGAGATTCTATATCTTCCAATATTGCTGCACGATCGGCGTTGTTTGTATTCAATTTGTCAGTGGAAAGGCTTCTTGAACGATATCTAGCATTTAAAGGTAAGCCCTTTTCTAAGGATACACTAAGACCGTTTACTCTGGCATCGCTTTGAAAATTACCATTAGATGACATTATATTGTGTTGGTTTCGATAATTGTTTATGGTTACGTCAAGAAACGTCAGTTTATTTTTGACTTGCAGTTCGGTTGCACAGATCACTTTGTTTCACTTTTGACTTATAAATAGTTCAAATTTGGATTAATTAATTAAATTTTATTTAAAGTTTAAGTTTTTATTAATATATGTATAAGTTATATTTTATAAGTAACTGGCAGCGTGATGAACGCTGCGAGTCGACTGAGGTAGTCGGTCGGTTACCAAACCTTTTCTGTCATACAAAACAATGTACAGATGTTATGTCCTTCACGGTGTCTGTAGACAAGATTGATTTAAAAAATGGCTGGTTGTAATGACAAATCGTAATTTCAATTGAGATTTAGAAGACAATATGTTTTATGTTCATAAAAACAATTAAGTGAGGAAGTGATGGGAAAAAATCGGAAGCTAATTTAAATGGATGCTTGAAATGGTTTATTTTATGTTTTTATTGGTGGAATTTGTTAAAAAATGCTATATTTTTTTCCGAAGTTTTATTTTAGTGGAATGTAAGGATTGATTTGATTACGTTTACAAGTTCGATGCCCGGGTATTTTCGTGAACTAGTTAATATTTTGTAAGAGCCTTAATAATAAATTAATTTAAATAATAAACTGCCTTTAAATACCTGTCACTACTTCCTTGTTATTTATTCATATGTCCCAAACCTTATTTCCCACGATATTATGTTATATATCACCTACATACGCGTAACTCAAAACCTTCTATATCAATTTTAATAAAATTTTAATTGTTCTCTAAGTTAGAATATAAGTAACTCATTGAAGTCAAAAAGAATTTTTTTTAATGTATTTTAGTTTCCAAGAAATTTGTGGACAAATATACAAACATACATTCACTTATGAAATTTTGCACATGTGCTTGGAGGCCTAATTAGATCATTATACTCTAATTCTAATATTCAAACAAGTCAAGCATCCCGCAAGTGTCAGGGTAGGCATGGAGAGCCAATGGTTAAGACACTCCGATCCCGACTTACCAACGAATTCTTGACGAGAGAGTTTTGAGTGACGGAAATCAACGCCGCGCTTTGCCTTGTTACCAGAGCAAATATATGAAAATATGAAATATATCATTCTCCCGAATGGGAATCGAGCCCACAGGCGTCACATTTACAGTCGCACGCTAGTGCACCTGCACTACGACAGTCTCAACTAAAAATTATATATGACAAATGTGACATAACACATTCTTACTGCCCGAATTAACGCTGACCGCAGCTACAGTGGGTTACATTGAAACGATTAACGTGATATAACAAAGCCTATAGCGTTGAGTTCCGTAACTCATCACGCAATGCCTCCAGAATTCGCCGGAAAATGGGAAGCGGAGTATCTTAACACTAGGCTGACTCTGCATACTCTGCTACATGAGGGATACAGCGTGAAGCTAAAACATAAGAAGAAGAAAGCCTATATCTTTCCCTTATAAATGAACTGTTAAACGTAAAAAAAATTTTTCATAATTTTCGTAGAAAAAAAAATTCTATGCCACCACTACTGAGATGAACAATTTATTTGGCTTGAACACTAACGTGTTCAAGCCAAATAAATTGTTCAGGTTTATATATGTATAGAGTAAAGATACAAATGTATATAACAATATCTGTTCAATAATTATTATACTATAGTTACAGTATTAATATGTATGTCGTTATACTGTTTAAGCGTCGTCTGTATGCTAATCGTTTTTGAATTTACATAAAAATAAAAACTTCGTTATAAGTAATATTTATAATCAGATATATTCTATATATTGCGTCGTAGAAAGATGTAATGATATACAAAAAAAAAAAAAACAGCTTCACGCTGTATCCCGCACACAGCAGGGTAGGCAGAGGGAACCTAGTGTTAAGACACCAGTGTAATGATATACAACTTTATTATTTTCTACTTTCCGCCCATTAAGTCACTATGTCAAAATAATGTGCCGTACTACTACTGTGCCGTACTATCAGTATATCAGTATATATAACCTAGTGTTAAAACACTCCTAGCACCAATTTTCGAGTCATCGCGTTGAGTGGCAGAAATCTACGCCACATTTGGTTCTGATCCAGAACATGAAAATGAGATTCGAATCCACTATCGTCAAACTCACAATATGATGCTGAGCCACAACGCCACGACGGCCATCTTTCGTCTAATATATAAAAAATGTGTGTGTGTGTGTGTGTGTGTGTGTGTGTGTGTGTGTGTATCTTTTTCCATAGGTATAAGGAAAAACAGAGTGACATCAAGAATATCATGTATGAGCATTATTAATGTTTTATATCACAAAAAAAATACATTGCTGTCTTTTGGAGGAGCTTTTTTTTACCATTACAGCGAGAAAACGTCCTAGTTTAATACATTTTAATATTTTTTTTTATAGTGATATTTGAATACGTTACCAAATACGCTGCCACTGCGCTATGACCACGCAAAATTTCCATTTTATAAATATTCCATTTTAACATTAAGATTGCCTCACAAATTAGATCCTAGCACTGTTACTAAGTACAAGTAAATTCAACGTGCAAGGAATGGAATATAGCAATAAATAGCCAATAAATGTTGTTAAATCATATCTATTTAGTAGTTTTAAACCACAGCACGTAAACCAAAGGTCAAGTGTTCAGCCTTGTGAGTGGACAGCATGACAATACTTGGTTGTAACAAGTACTTGGTGGTATTACCTCTCAATGTTTTAGGGTCCCGTACCGAAGAAGCAAAACGGTACCTTATTACTAAGCCTCCGCCGATTGTTGATTGTTGACACAAAAACAGTCTATCAAAAGAGTGTATCTCACGAACCATGATAGAAATCTTTTTTTTTTCCTTTTTTTATGGAAAAAGACAAGGCAAACGAGATCAGCTAATGGTAAGTGATCACCACCGCCTACGACCCTGTGTAACACCAGAGGAGATACAGGTGCATAGCCGGTCTTTAAGGTGGATATAGACGCGCATTTTGAAGATACCCAGTTCGTATCGACCTGGAAACACTGCCACGGGTAGGCCATTCCACAGTTGAGTGGTGCATGGGAGGAAGTTCCCACGAAACCGCACAGTAGTGAGTGCCACGTATCCAGATGGAGTTGATGATACTTGAGTTTGTGACGTATAATGATAATGTATGTATTTTATAAAAAAACAGGTTTAAATAAATATATTACGGGGATCCCCTACAGCAGACATGATTTTTTTGCCATTTTTATAGATAATAGTACGGAATCCTTTGTGTGACTCTAACTCGCTCTTGACCGGTTTTTTATTCATACTTTATTTCTAGAGAGCGAGGTAGCTAACGACCCTTTGCATACCTCTTTCGCCTCGTACGCTGTGATCAACATCTTCATACATTTTCACTTGACCTTCACTCAAAGAAGTATTTATTTCAAAAATTATTGTGTTTGTGAATATTGAAAAACCTAATGAATAGTAATATTCCAATGACACTAGATTGTGTTTATCTTAAGATAAAAAGACATGAAATATAATTTGATCCGAATTTGGCCGTTCCAAATGTTTCGAAAAGTGAATGGTGGGTAAAGGAGCGTTTAAGCAGTAGGCTCCCTCTACCTCCCCTATTATTTTTTATGGAACCACCACCCTCTACTCCGTGTAATATCGGAGGAGCTGCATTGCCGATCGTGCAGCTAAAAAAATCTACCTAAGTAAGTACCTAGATTATATAGTAAATAGATAGATATTAAACACTTTATTATAAAGGCAAGGCTAATAAATCCACCTCATATAATGACAAGAGTGATAATTTTATTTTGTATATTAAAATTCATACTACCATAAAAGTATTGTCTACTGTTTGCTAGGTTCTATTAATATACATCAATAGATGAGATAACTAAAAGTTTTAATTTTTTTTTAATGCTAGTTAAACGGTGTCTCTGAGATTGGTTTTAATGTGCTCTATTAGTTTTTATCTGTAACTGGACCTGCAATTACGGTTTACCTGGACCTAGACAGATGTGAAATAACTAAACATTTTTCTATTAAATACAAAAATCAAATCAATTGCCAAAACACTTAAATTACGATTTTTTTTATGAATCTCTCCGTTTGTCAAGACCATTGCGTTGAGGTATCAATCTGAAATTAATATCAGATATTCAGTATTACAGTTCCTAGGAGGACAGAAAAAAATTATGCTTCTAATACAACGCAGTCAAAAGATATGAGCATTTATGTATCGTTTTTGCTTCATCTTATATGAAATTTAACGTGTAATTAAAACCTATAGTGTACTTCCCGTAGACCTACAATTATGAAAGTTAAGACAAAGTGAAATCTTACAATACAAATAAAGGAAAAAATCGGAAAAGTAAAAATGTATTAGTTATTTATTTGTTCATTTCATACTAAATAAGTGAGTTTGTTAACTAAGCAAACTTGAGTTTGTTAACTTTATCCGCCGCATCATCAAAACCTATGAGGTATTTCCCAATCATAATACAGTCAGTCGTGGCGCAGCGGCATTAAGTGTAACTGTAAAATCGACTGGTTGTGGGTTCGATCCCCACTCGAGGAGGTGAAATATTTACTTAATTTATATTTTCATTTCTTCGCTCTGGTGTCGAGGTTAAGCGCGGCGTTGAGTTCTGCCACTCAACACGTAATGCCTCCAGAATTCAGCAGAAAGTGAGGAACAGAGTGTAATAGGGTTCCCTCTACCTACCGTTCTTTGTGCGGGACAGCGTGAAGCTGATATTTATTTTATAATACTGTAATTGCTACAAAACCCTCTGTGGGTGAGTCCGACTCGCACTTGGTCGGTTTTTTCTTAAATACACTTAAATAAACATTGTATATTTCAAGCGGGCGTAGCCGCACAGGGGCCGCAAGTATATAAATAAGATTATAAAAGTATTTACTTTTAAATGGCCAGAGTTACCTATTACAAAATCAGCTGAACAAATTACAATAAAATTTTACATATATATTTTTTATTATAATTAACATCCAATTTATTCGCTTGGACTTTAAAGATGATATTATAGAAGCAAATTATATACAAAACGATAATTTTTAGGGCGTTTAAGGTTATATGATCAAATTGTAATATGTTTGTCTGTCAAGGCTATTATCACGCTGAAATTAATATAACATATTCAGGTTTACACTTCTTTTAGTATATTTTTATTTTATCAGCTTCAGGTTCCCTACTTTCTGCCGAATTCTGGTGGTATTGCGTGGCAGAACTCAACGCCGCGCTTTTGCCTCGACACCAGAGCGAAGAAATGAAAATATAAATTTAAGTTAAATATTTCATCTCTTCGAGTGGCTATCGAACCCACAACCAGTCGGTTTTACAGTCACACTTTGTGCCTCTCCGCCACGACTGGCCTCAATTTTTTTATTTGTTATTCATTTATTTATATATCCTTTATTGCCCACAGTTAGAAAAAACACGTACAAAAGGCGGACTTAACGCTAAAGAGCCTTCTCTCCCAGCCAACCTTATCATGTGTGATAATAAGTATGCAAGTATGCTGACGTACATACATATACGTACATTTATATCCTATAAATACATAACTATACATAAAAATTAATATATAATTATAATAAGATATGACCGATGTTCTAAATAAACTACATAAAAATATAAACCATATATAGCATACCAATATATGTATAGAAATAATTATACAAAAAAAATGAATAGATAAATATTATGGTCTTATGGTTATTTATTAAATACTTTTTTTTTAGGGGGAGATCTTCTTATAGGCTCAGGTAATCCGTTTCATAGCCTGACTCCGGCTACTGCAAAAAAGTCAGGCATGAACCCTGACGTATGACGGGATGTGGACAGCATAAGAGTAGATTGGGAACTTTAGGATCTATCATGTAAAGAGGAAAGGAAGGAAAAGGTCAGAAGATAGATAAGTGACTTGGACTCTAGACTCGAGGGCTCTAGGTCGACTACAAAAAGCCAGCCAAGTCATCTCCTACAGGATGATATACGGTCATCCTTGCGAAACTTATAAATAAAGCGTATACAAGTGTTGAGTGTCCGCCCAAGCTGTCAAACTTAACAATTATTATATATTTTTTTTATAATATATAGAAGTTACATACCCCATTTCTTTGTATTCTTCTGGAGTATCTTATTAAAATGCTTGTATTACCAAAACGTAAGTTTTTAGAAGTAAATGTGAGTAAAGACTGTTTCGTTGAACGTATATCAGCCACAATGGATTCATGGAAAATTATAAATGAACAAACACAATACGTAAGTGAGCTAGCCACCAACGTAAACCATTTGGTACGCTCCGACCGCCTTGTTAATTTTGTAACTAATTTAATTGGCCACGTGTTTCTATGTTTATGTCTGAATTATGATATGATTTATTTGTGATTTTAAATGTTATAAATAGGTTTTAAATATTGCTTGGCTTTATTTAAATTTGAAAAAATCGTTCAATAAGCGTATAAGCGGCCAGTCGTGGAGCAGCGGCACGAAGTGTGACTGTAAAACCGACTGGTTGTGGGTTCGAGCCCCACTCGGGGAGATGAAATATTTACTTAAATTTATATTTCCATTTCTTCGCTCTGGTGTCGAGGTTAAGCGCGGCGTTGAGTTCTACCACTCATCACGCAATGCCTCCAGAATTCGGCAGAATGTGGGGAACGGAGTGTCTTAACATTAGATTCCCTCTGTCTACTCTGATGTGTGCGGGATACAGCGTGAAGCTGATTTCTTATTTTATTAATAGTAACGAAACGGCCAAGCCTCACATTTTCCCAGTGTAGAGATATTGAAGCTAGGTTCATATATAGAGTACGGTAAAGTACAGTTAGAAACTTGATTCTACATGAGATTTGATAAATTTATGACAGGGCAAGCTTCTTTTCTTGTCTTGGCAACATTTTGCAAGAAAATATTTTTGATGGGATTGTGTAATACTTCAAAGAAGGCAGAAAATTAATAAATTATATTAAGATACTCCGGTCTCCATGACTTCAAGTGAAATATCATTCTTAGTTAAATATCGTTATATTTATTTCTTAGCTTCAAGCTGTAGCCCGCAACTATAGCGAATTAGCAAAAGTGTAAGAGCTCTCATAAATGCATTAACTCTCACCTCCACTGTGCTTCTTTGAACCTATAAAAAAATAAATGATACTACCAAACTGACCTCCGAAATAATTTCTCGAAATGAACCGATAACAGTTTTAGGCAAGCAAGTTTTTTTTTATTATTTTATGATTTGAAAAGTTTTTGAGAAAAACTTTTTTTTCATAAAGAAACAGTAAACCAAGATCTTGGAAAATTATTGCCAGAGATAATTACGCACATTTTTAAAAACAATTTATTATGTATCTGTTTATCAGTCCTTATCACCTTAACGCACGTTATACTTAGATATTTAGGTATTTTTTATAAAGATAAGTTATTAGACAGATATAACACAAAATATATATATTTTTTAAGTTTGATAAAATGTATTAATTAACAGCTGTTATCAATTTCTGTTAAAATATGTAATTTCCATTTTTTAAATTCTCTTTTCATAATGCCCAAGAAATATTTAAATCCATACCTTGGAATTAAAGGTTCTTTTAAGTAATAACTTATATATAATTTTAAAGACCTAATTTAGATTTTTTAAAGTAAATCAGTTTTTTTTGTAGCTTTCCGCTGACCTGAATACAAACACTCCATTCCCTACTCTTTAGGCCAGCTTTCAAGACATTGCAGATTCAGCAGCAGTGCGAATAGGGAAAATGAAAATATTCATTACACCGAGTGGGAATCGAACTCAGAATTCATCGTTGTTTACAATGAAACGATGTGTGATATTTATATTTATCAAAATAATAGTTACGAATTCAAATCAGTATAACAATATATCAATGGAAAGTCGCTTACACAATATATATTAATATGCCTCGGTTATAACCGACACGTAATGGCTGACCTACAATCAGCGTGCACTGTTACAGCATTGTGATTGTGACGTGACAGTTGATCGTAAATGGTCACTCTACTGTGGTTTACTTAGTTTTAGTATGAATATTGTAAAAAGATATTTTATTTTGTGAAGGTTAGGTTAGCAGATTCGATTTTTGTTGCTTTTTCTTGAAAATCTAGTGTTGCCGAGAAAATGTTAAGGCCGTCGAGGTCTAAGAACGTATGCGTGTAGGAAAATAACATAACTGTGGGTTCGATTTCAACTCGGAAGAATGAAATATTTGATATTTTCATTTCGTGCTCCGGCAATGAGGTGAAGCGCGGCGTTGACTTCCGTCACTTAGCACGCAATGCCTCTTAACATGCAAAGTCGGCAGAAAGTACAGCGTGAAGCTAGAAAAATACTAATAATAATGGAATAAGACCATCGTCGCAAAGTATGGCATGTTAGATATGATTTCCACCCTCACTGTGATAAGGTTGAGTTGAGCTTCGTTACTCAATACGCAATGTCTGTAATTCTGCGCGAAAAGCGAAGAAAAGAGTGTCTTAACACTATATTCTCTTAGCCTACCCTGCTGTATGCAAGGTAAAGCTTAGATTTTAAAAAAATGGCTATAACAAGAGTCTGTACTCGTCTGTTTTAACACGCGACAGCTATGGGTTCAAATATAATTCGGTAGGTAACATTATATTTGAAACTATTTCTATTCTTCTGGATTTTGTTATTCTGACTTACTAAATATCTAGAACATTTTTTCTAAATAGGCAAAACAAACACTAACTAACTCATATATAGGATAATTTAAAAATATATATATGACATTCTTGGAACACCGTCTCGTTATAAATTCTAACGAAAGCGGCTCCTATCGTCACTAAGGAAAAATATTTTTTTTCGTTTTCCCGATCTCATAAAAGTAAACATAGCATTGAGCTCCGTCACTTCACACGCAATCTAAATTCTAGATCCTTTTCTAAAAATTGAAACAAAATATAACATTTATTATTTCACTTAATATGTTACAAGTGAAATAACGTTTTTTAAAACCAACTTTCTTTATTTTTATAAACCCTTTAATTTGATATGCATATTGTAATGGCACTGTAGTGCCAATCGGTGGCAAGTCACAGCCTTGGTTTGATACGTCTTGCAAGCTTGCTGCCTCTAGCAAACGCGAGGCATATCAAATCTGGGCTGAGGCACTGGTTACTAAGGATCCGGAGGTGAAAACCTCAAAAAGGAAGTATAACCGAGCCTCTAGGTTCTTTAAGCGGCAAATTGCCCGAGCAAGGTCCGAGCATATCGCCAAAATTGGCGAGAAGCTTGAGAGCTACCCGTCCGGAACTCATCAGTTCTGGGCGCTCTCAAAGGCGGCACTTGGAAACTTTAGCCAGCCTTCGCTTCCGCCATTACGCACGGGAAATGACATCTTGGTCCACACGGCAAAAGAGAAAGCCGATCTCTTGGGCGCTCTCTTTGCCTCAAACTCGACTTTGGATGACCAAGGAATAACGCCGCCGACCATCCCGCGGTGCCAGAGCTCAATGCCTGAGGTTAAGTTTAACCAAACAGCTGTTAGGCGAGCTCTGTCCTCTTTGGACATCCACAAGTCGAGCGGGCCAGATGGCATCTCTCCCTTAGTGCTCCGTTCCTGTGCTCCTGAGCTGGCACCACTGCACGGCACTCTTACTCAGTCGGCGTTGTCCCAGACTCATGGAAGAGCGCTCTTATCCACCCGATCCCAAAGAAAGGCGATGGTTCCGATCCATATAACTACAGGCCTATTGCTATCACCTCCCTGCTCTTAAAAGTCATGGAGAGCATTATCAATAGCCAGCTCTTGGTTTACCTAGAGGATCACCGATTGATTAATGACCGACAATATGGCTTCCGCCATGGTCGCTCAACCGGTGATCTTCTAGTTTACCTTACCCATCGCTGGGCTGCGGCTATTGAAAGCAAGGGAGAGGGCCTGGCAGTTAGTTTGGACATGGCGAAGGCCTTTGATCGAGTGTGGCATGAGGCGCTCCTGGCTAAACTTCCATCCTATGGGCTTCCCGAGAATTTATGCAAGTGGATCGCCAGTTT